>CM034470.1:26356566-26369066 GCA_019925255.1 Litchi chinensis
GCGATGCACACCAAGAAGGCTTCACACCACGCCTAGACAACCGCACCCAACCCACCTACTGCTAGACTCACACGGCCGAGGCCATAGCTAACGTTTTCGAATGAGTAGAGCATCGGCAAATCCAAGCGTAATGCTTGTCGCCCCCACAATGGGCATCGAAGGGTCACCGAGAAGGAGCAGCGATGCACATCAAGAAGGCTTCACACCACGCCTAGACCACCGCAGCCCACCCACCTACTGGCGTTAGACTCACGCAACCGAGGCCACAGCTAACGTTTTCGGCAAGTCGAACGTTGGAAAATCCAACCGTGATGCTTTTCCCCCACAATGGTCATCCAAGGGTCATCGAAACGGAGCAACGACGCCCACCAAGAAGGCTTCACACCACGCCTAGACAACCGCACCCAACCCACCTACTGCTAGACTCACACGACCGAGGCCATAGCTAACGTTTTCGAATGAGTAGAGCATCGAAAAATCCAAACGTAATGTTTTTCCCCCGTAATGGACGTCGAAGGGTCACCGAGCGATGCACATTGAGAAGGCTTTACCACCACGCCCAGACCACCGCAGCCCAGCCCACCTACTAGCGTCAGCAGCACACGGCCGTAGCTAACATTTTCGGCAAGCCAAGCCTTGGCAAATCCAGGCGCAATGCTAATCTCCCCCACAATGGGCATCGAAGGGTGACCGAGAAAGAGCAGCGATGCACACCAAGAAGGCTTGACACCACGCCTAGACAACCGCACCCAACCCACCTACTGTCGCTGGACTCAAACACCGAGGCCAACTGCCGTCAGACTCACACAGCCGAGGCCATAGCTAACGTTTTCGAATGAGTAGAGCATCGGCAAATCCAAGCGTAATGCTTGTCGCCCCCACAATGGGCATCGAAGGGTCACCGAGAAGGAGCAGCGATGCACACCAAGAAGGCTTCACACCACGCCTAGACCACCGCAGCCCGCCCACCTACTGGCGTTAGACTCACGCAACCGAGGCCACAGCTAACGTTTTCGGCAAGTCGAACGTTGGAAAATCCAACCGTGATGCTTTTCCCCCACAATGGGCATCCAAGGGTCATCGAAACGGAGCAACGATGCCCACCAAGAAGGCTTCACACCACGCCTAGACCACCGCAGCCCGCCCACCTACTGGCGTTAGACTCACGCGACCGAGGCCACAACTAACGTTTTCGGCAAGTCGAACGTTGGAAAATCAAACCGTGATGCTTTTCCCTCCCGATGGCATCGTTAGGACACCGAGGATAGGCTACATCGAACGCACCGCGCCGTTCGAAATTTTTCCCACTTTTCGATTTTTTCCGCACCGAGTGGCCGCCGGACGGGCGGCCGGACCGACCGTGGGTCGTCGGACCGATGGGCACGCCCGTTGCCCACGTGCCCCCCACACCAAGTGACAGGACCCTTCCCAGACCTTATCTAGGCTCTTGTCTGGAGGATCCTGCCGGGCACTTCAACGGACTCCTCGAAACCGACTCGTCGGATCGAAGAAATCCGAGAAGCGAACCCTAACTTTCTTCAACCGGTTTACTCGTTTAAACTCAAAAATTCAGTTTTCTTTTAAACTGGTTGGGAGTGATAAAATTTTTTCGCAACGTTTGGTTCAAATATTTTTATAAAATTTTCGACAGCATAACGGCTGCATTTTTGATAATCCAAAATTTACCTGTCAATAAATTTACACTTCGACTAAAATCTCAATTCCTCCCAACTTCTTTATTCTCATCATTTTTCAACAAACATGCAATATCAACACTAAATTCTCAATTTATAAGAACAACTCAAGTAGAATATATCTAGATGCATCATATATATAAAATGCATGAATATTTACAAATATACAATTTCAAAATATGACTATGTGTTTCTCAATTACATATCCATTTCATACATAAGTTATACATCATCACATGTCATGAATCTCCCACCTATATATATACCCAACAAAATGGTGACGTCCTATCGTCTGCGGTGGCACACCACGAAATATAAATAGCTACAAAATAAACAAACAAGTTAGTGCAACAGAAATATAATATCACATATACTAACATGGCGATTTATCATTTGTTTTATGATTTCTTTCCAAAACTCCCATGTATATCCTTTAAATATTTCTGTCCATCACGGGCGATTAGAACTAACGCCAACGTGAAGCTTACTAAGTCATCTCAACCACTACGTTACGGAATTTACTGCATCGCACGTAGGGCGCTAAAGCTTATCACTGAGCAACTACAATGCGGGATTTTCTGCATCGCAATTGTAGTGCTAGAACTCTGGGCAACTACGAGTGGAATTTACTGCATCGCCAAGTAGTGCCAAACTATAACAATAGCCAACTACGTGCGGAATTGTCTGCATCGCAACGTAGCGCTTATACTTTCTATGAAACTGAGCAACTACGGACGGAATTTTCTGCATCGTCGCGTAGTGCTAACTTTTCTCTAACCTGAGCGACTACGGACGGAATTTACTGCATCGTCACGTAGTGCTAAATCTCATTATATCTTAAGGGATATACATGGGTTTTACAACTATATTTATTTAGTGCCAAAAGCACACAACTAACTCATTTTGAAATTTCTGAAAACTCTCATTTCAACTATTTTCTTTTTAGATTACTTAACTACCATTTTCATTATCAACATCAACCAATTACATGAAATTGAAAGAGATCTTAAGTGGCGAACCACTTACCTCAAGGCCGCGTCAAGCGTCTCGACGAGGCTCCTGGACGCCGCTCACGTGCTCGTCACCTACACAACATGATCTCATCATTACTAGTGATAATTTGAAAAGTTGAGAATCTCAACTTCAAGGTTAATAATCTCAACTAAGACCCATTTTCTTTATATAATCTCCTAACTTGTTTCTAACTCAACCGAAACTCTCTAACTTCGATTTCTTTGTAAAAGTTTTACTTCTAGACCCCTAGGATCATCCCCATATGTTTCGTTTGGTCTCCAAAAGCTTAAAACAAAAAGTCAACTTTTTAATTATTCGGTTGACCAAAAAAAAACAGAATTGAAACCAGCCATGGTTTCACCTCCGTTCTTTTTTCTAGCGTCTCCTTATCACATAACTAAGTCGCCCGGAAAATTTCGTCAAGAAACTCCATCGTTTGCTATGTCAAATCTAAGGAAAACGTCCGTTTTGGACACTTTCGGGCGCAATTAAGTGCCCGTTTTGCAAACTCTTGATTTTGGGTTAGCGACGCTAGATTTTATTCCATAACTAAGCTTCATTTAACTTATAATGATGAACCAAACTCAAACCATGCAATAAAAATTGCATTAGGATAGCCGTTTCACTTCTCAGAGCTCTAACGGCACTATTTTGTGCATAACTTGCACAATTTTTATCGGATTCGATCCGTTCCAAAACCTATGGTTTTCTATGGTTCCTAGGCATCATTTGAGGTGTAGAACACCCCCAAATAAGCCAAATATGGTCAGGTCTCCCCTAGCTAAAAATTCAGCTCGGGATTGACAAAATTGTTAAAACCAATTCTATTGAGCTTCTATCATTCCTATATGCTCTCCTATGCTTTTCTAATCATTTTTATGCTCAAACTTGGGTTCATAACCTCTGATTTCAGAGCTTATTTACTGTCTAATATAGTCACAACACACACATAAACATTACTTGTTCATTTGAACACTAACAATTCACTCAAAACTTTAATCAACTAATTGGTGTGTGTGTGAGAGTTGATTTTGTTTTCACTTAAATCAAATATGTGGCAGCCATAAATAAAACCCTAGGCTACCACTTACACCCAACAACATGTTATTTAAAGTTCATCATCATCTAGTTGGGGTTCCACACTTAATTGAAGTGTAGAACACCAACACAACAAAAAAATTTCTGCCCAGAAAATTTCCAGCAGCTCTACTGCACTTTTAAACTCAATAAGGAGAAGATTCAATGATATCTTACTTGGTACTTGACTTAGAGGATTGAGAGGACTTAGAAGAGGGTTTAGAGAGGGAGATTAGAGGTTCAGAAGGGCTGGATGGGCTCTCCTCCTTCCACTTTTCCCTGCTGTAGTTCCTGCCTTGCAGTGTGCTTGTCTGCTGCTCTGTTCTGGGGCTTCACTGTTGCAGCTGAATGGAGGCACGAAAATGGGTTTTGTTTGCTGAAAAATTTCACCCAAGTGTTGCTTATATACTACTCTTACTTCTCTAATTTGCATCCTTGCCCCATCTCTTTTTAATTTCACACAATTCCTCTCCATTTCTCTTTTCTTTTCACTGCTGCCAGCTTTGTTCTCTTTTATGGTAGCTGCTGTTTTCTTCTTTGTTTCACACTTATTTTCATCTTTTCTTGTTAAAATCTTGCTAAATGTTCAATATATATGATTAGCCTTCATGAAAATGGCACTTAAGTCTCATTTTTAAGTTGTTTGACCATCATTTTCTCTCCTCCTCTACTCTATACGGGAATCACTTTGGTTTTTGAGTTTTATGGTAGCTTTGCACTCTTCACTTGTCTACTTGGCTTCTAAGTGTCTTGTTTATATATCTTATTGATGTTCTATGGAATATCAAGCTTGTCCTTTGATTTATTTTGATTATCATCAATCGCTTATCTATGGATGAATTATTTTACTCTTCATTGATCTTTTTCTTGTTAATTTGGTTGTTGTGAAACTCCCAAAATGGCGTTCACGAAATCGATGAATCGATTTAACTTAACACTAACTTGATTCTATTATAATGGTACTTAACTTTTATAATTGACGAATTTCGTCGTCAATCTTAAGTTAATAAATCTCTAACACTATGAAATTCAATTAATCTAATGTAGAGATTTATTTTACCTCTCTAATCCATCTTTTAACACTAAGAGGTTATGAATCGAGGCTAGGGGTTTACAATTTCTTCCCCCCTTATAAAATTTCGTCCTCGAAATTTGAAACTGCGTACCTTATTCAAACAACTGAGGGTATTGGGCACGCATCTGTGCTTCGGGCTCCCATGTAGCCTCTTCTGCCCCATGATTTCGCCATAGCACCTTCACTAGCGGGATCACCTTATTACGCAATACTTGATCTCTACGATCTAGGATTTCTACTGGATGCTCCTCGTAGGTCAAGTTTTCCTTCAACTGAATCGGTTGCTCTTTAAGAATATGTGAAGGGTCAGCTATATACTTGCGTAGCATAGAGACGTGGAACACATCATGGATGTTGGCTAACTCTGATGGTAGCCTCAATCGATAAGCCACTTCACCCACCTTGTCTACTATCTCATAGGGGCCTATGTATCGTGGACTCAACTTTCCACGCTTCCCGAACCTCAAAATACCCTTCCAAGGCGAGACTCGTAGGAATACTTGATCACCCATTTCAAATTTCAGATCTCGTCTTCGATTGTCCGCATAGCTTTTCTGCCTGTCGCTTGCTATCTTCAACCGCTCTCTTATCATATTTACCTTCTCAGTTGTATCTTGGACAATCTCTGGGCCAATTAATCTTCTCTCCCCCACTTCGTCCCAACAGACTGGGGTTCTACACTTTCTGCCATACAACGCCTCATAGGGTGCCATACCAATACTAGACTGATAGCTATTGTTGTAGGCAAACTCTATCAATGCTAGGTAATTATCCCAGCTTCCCTTAAACTCCATCACACAGGCTCTCAACATGTCTTCGAGAGTCTGAATGGTTCTCTCTGATTGGCCATCTGTCTGTGGGTGAAAAGCAGTACTGAAGTGTAATCTGGTGCCCATAGCATCTTGTAGCTTCGGCCAGAATCGAGAAGTGAAGCGAGGATCTCTGTCTGATACAATGGACACTGGTGCACCATGTAGCCTCACAATCTCATCTACATACAACTGCGCATATCTTTCTAGGGAATAGGTATTATTAGTAGCAATGAAGTGGGCCGACTTCGTCAATCTATCCACAATAACCCAAATAGCATCATGTCCACGCTGTGTCCTGGGAAGTCCTGTCACGAAATCCATCGTGATCCTTTCCCATTTCCACTCAGGAATGGATAAAGGCTGTAGTAAACCTGCTGGTTTCTGATGCTCAATCTTGATTTGTTGACAAGTTAGGCACTTAGATACGAACTCTGCTATCTCTCTCTTCATACCTCTCCACCAGTAGTGGTCTCTCAGAGTCCGATACATCTTAGTACTCCCTGGATGCATCGCATATGCTGATGAGTGTGCCTCTTCCATGATTTCTTTCTTCAACTCTATTACATCTGGGACACATAATCTCTGGCCCAACACTAGTGTCCCATCACCTCGTAAGGTAAAGCTGCTCTGTTGTCCAGCCTCTATCTTGCTTCTCAATTTCATCAAATAAGGGTCTTGAGCTTGCAAGTCCCTAACCCTGTCCACTAATACTGGCCGAACATGAAAAGCTGCTACTAGAGCACCTGACTCTGCTGTCTCTAAACTGACCCCCATAGATCTCAGTTCTACTAGCATCGACAAGTATTCTACTTTAAGCTGAGCTAGGGAACTAGAGGGCTTCCTGCTTAGCGCATCTGCTACTACATTTGCCTTGCCTGGGTGGTATTCAATGGTGCAGTCATAGTCTTTGATGAGTTCTATCCACCTCCTCTGTCTCATGTTCAAATCTTTCTGTGAGAACAGATACTGCAGGCTTTTGTGATCAGTAAAGATCCTGCAAGGTACTCCATAGAGATAATGTCGCCATATTCTTAACGCGAACACTACAGCCGCTAATTCTAAGTCGTGTGTTGGATAGTTTACTTCATGCTTCTTTAATTGCCTTGAAGCATAAGCTATCACTCTATCATGCTGCATCAACACACAACCTAAACCTTGCCTGGAGGCATCGCAATATACTGTAAATCCCTCACTTCCTGAGGGGAGTGTAAGCACTGGTGCAGTAGTCAGTCTTTGCTTTAACTCATCAAAACTGTTCTGACAAGCTTCTGACCAGATGAACTTCTCTTCCTTTCTTGTTAACTTGGTCAGTGGAGTAGCTATCTTTGAGAACCCTTCTACGAACTTTCTGTAGTAACCAGCTAAACCCAAGAAACTTCTGACTTCTGTTACGTTCGTAGGTGGTTTCCAATCTACAATGGCCTCTATTTTCTGAGGATCTACTGAAATACCCTCGGCGGATACCACATGCCCCAAAAATGCCACGCGGTCTAGCCAAAACTGGCACTTGCTGAACTTTGCATAAAGTTGATGCTCTCTCAGAGTTTGTAATACTATCCTCAGGTGCTCTGCATGCTCCTCTTTACTACCTGAATATACCAGGATATCATCGATGAAGACTATGACGAACTTGTCTAAATAAGGTCTGAAGACACGATTCATCAAATCCATAAAGGCTGCTGGAGCGTTGGTTAGGCCGAATGGCATCACCAAAAACTCATAATGCCCATATCTAGTTCTGAAGGCCGTCTTGGGAACATCTTCCCTACGCACCTTCAGCTGATGATACCCTGATCGTAAATCTATCTTCGAAAAGACCTTAGCTCCCTGTAGCTGATCAAATAGATCATCGATTCTTGGCAATGGATACTGATTCCGGATGGTTACTTTGTTGAGCTGTCTATAATCGATGCATAAACGAAGGCTCCCATCTTTCTTCTTAACAAACAACACCGGAGCTCCCCACGGTGATGTACTCGTCTTAACGAAGCCTTTACTCAACAATTCTTCCATTTGCACCTTCAATTCTTTTAGCTCTGCTGGTGCCATCCGGTACGGAGCTATAGAGATGGGCTCTGTGCCAGGTGCTAGCTCAATCTCGAACTCAATCTCTCTGTCGGCGGTAACCCTGGTAGGTCCTCGGGAAATACATCAAAGAACTCGTTCACCACAGGAACTTCTGCCAACTGCATCTCACTGTTGCCAGATTCTATTGCATATACCAAGTACCCCTGACATGCTTTACGGAGCATCTTGTTTGCTTGTATCACATTGATTAAACTTGTAGAGAGTATCTTTCTCTCTCCATAAAAGATCACCTTCGGTTCCCCAGGCTGACTGAACTGGACCTCTTTCCTGTAGCAATCTACGGTAGCGCGATGTTTAGCTAGCCAATCCATGCCCAAAATGATGTCAAAGTCATGAATATCGAGTACTATTAGATCAGCCTCGAACTCATGACTTGCTATAGTCACTTTACTTCCCATGTAGACTCTATCCGCAATAAGCGAATCACCCGTGGGAAGTGACACTACCATACTACACTCGGTCGGTCTCATCTCTATCCCGACTCTATCTATGAACTCTCGAGAAATAAAAGAATGGGTGGCTCCTGGGTCCACCAATACATGAGCATCAGTATCAAATAAAGAAATGGTACCTGTGACCACATCTGGTGTAGCATCTGCCGCCTGCTGGGTCACCGTATATACTCTGGCGGCCTGACTGCGAGGTCTACCTGTCGATGCTCTGGGTGGTCTACTAGGCTGTCCTCCAGGGGGTATGCCTCTACCTGCTCCGCCACTAGGCTGCCATGCACTAGTAGCTCCTCTAGTCTGGGGGCCTCCCCTATCGGGTCCACGACTCCCACTAGTCTGCCCCTGAGCTGTAGATATGGCCTCAGACGGACTCGATGCCACTGCACTAGGACAGTCTCTCATAAAATGGCCCTCCTGGCCACATCTGAAACACCCGGTCCTGCCCTGAAGGCACTCACCGGGATGCGACCGGCCACATCTGCTGCACACTGGTCGGCTCCTCCAGCTCTGCTGGCTCCTAGACCCTGCTGACGACCGTACTGAACTCTGGCTGGGCTGGGGTCTCTGGCTCTGTTGCCGACTCTGTGACCATGCTGGGCGCTGACCACTCTTGGGTACTTTGCTGGACTCTCCCTGATGGCTACCGGTCCAGCTCGCTTCTGACTGAATTGTGACTTTGACTTCAACGCGGTCTGTGCGCTCTGCTCAACTCTGGTGGCTGCCTCCACCAGCTGTCCATACCGTGTATGTGATGCAGATGTCACAATGGTCCTAACTGCAGGGTTAAGACCTGCCATAAATCTGTTGATCTTTTCCTCCTCATTCTCTGCAAAGAAAGGAACTAGACGGATCAACTCTGAAAACTTCTTTTCATACTCTGGCACTGAGGAGCTCCCCTGCTCCAATCTATAAAACTCTTCAACTTTGGCATCTTTATAGCTTTTAGGGAAAAATCTCTCTGTAAATTCTCTCTTGAACTCAGCCCATGTGACTCCCTCTGGGTGTGCTCTCTGATGCGCCTTCCACCAATCCTTGGCGCGATCTTTAAGTAGGAAGGCGGAATAGGAGACCCTCTGCTCCTCTGTACACCCCATAATATGAAAGATCTCCTCATTTGTCTCTATCCAAGACAACGCTCTCTCCGGATCTCCGCTACCATCATACGGCTTCGCGCCTAATTTACGGGCGCGCTCAATCGATATCCCAGACTCTCGCGGCTGCTGAAGGGCCGCTGCTAGCATCTGCGCCATCTGTTCCATCTGCCCTGGAATAGGTCCTGGGACAGGCTCTGGTCGTACTGACTGTGATGGCTCTGGATGGGAAGAACTCTCTGGCACGTTGACAGACTCGTCAACCTGCTCTCTATCTGGTGTGGGTGCCTCTGCGGCTGCCTGTCTCGTCCTCGGACGATCTCTACGCTGCATAGCTAAATGTGTACTAATACACTAATAGCCACAAATCAAAATTTCAAATTCAGCAACTAACTCAATATAATCTGGCATGATAATTCCATGCAATATTTAACTCACAATTTAATGCATGAACTTTACTTAAAAGCTCACTTTGATGCACATTCATAACATGTTGAATTCAGGTACTATAACTTATGCTTTAGCTTATGCAATCAATGAAAGCATAACTCTTAAAATCTGAAAAATGATGCGTGCACAAAATAACTTAATGCCTTAAGCATAACTAGCACACAATTTGTGCGAAATAGCTCAAACTTTTCTCTTAAAACTTTCTTTCAACTGAACGAGAACCGGGCTCTGATACCAACTTGACAGGACCCTTCCCAGACCTTATCTAGGCTCTTGTCTGGAGGATCCTGCCGGGCACTTCAACGGACTCCTCGAAACCGACTCGTCGGATCGAAGAAATCCGAGAAGCGAACCCTAACTTTCTTCAACCGGTTTACTCGTTTAAACTCAAAAATTCAGTTTTCTTTTAAACTGGTTGGGAGTGATAAAATTTTTTCGCAACGTTTGGTTCAAATATTTTTATAAAATTTTCGACAGCATAACGGCTGCATTTTTGATAATCCAAAATTTACCTGTCAATAAATTTACACTTCGACTAAAATCTCAATTCCTCCCAACTTCTTTATTCTCATCATTTTTCAACAAACATGCAATATCAACACTAAATTCTCAATTTATAAGAACAACTCAAGTAGAATATATCTAGATGCATCATATATATAAAATGCATGAATATTTACAAATATACAATTTCAAAATATGACTATGTGTTTCTCAATTACATATCCATTTCATACATAAGTTATACATCATCACATGTCATGAATCTCCCACCTATATATATACCCAACAAAATGGTGACGTCCTATCGTCTGCGGTGGCACACCACGAAATATAAATAGCTACAAAATAAACAAACAAGTTAGTGCAACAGAAATATAATATCACATATACTAACATGGCGATTTATCATTTGTTTTATGATTTCTTTCAAAACTCCCATGTATATCCTTTAAATATTTCTGTCCATCACGGGCGATTAGAACTAACGCCAACGTGAAGCTTACTAAGTCATCTCAACCACTACGTTACGGAATTTACTGCATCGCACGTAGGGCGCTAAAGCTTATCACTGAGCAACTACAATGCGGGATTTTCTGCATCGCAATTGTAGTGCTAAAACTCTGGGCAACTACGAGTGGAATTTACTGCATCGCCAAGTAGTGCCAAACTATAACAATAGCCAACTACGTGCGGAATTGTCTGCATCGCAACGTAGCGCTTATACTTTCTATGAAACTGAGCAACTACGGACGGAATTTTCTGCATCGTCGCGTAGTGCTAACTTTTCTCTAACCTGAGCGACTACGGACGGAATTTACTGCATCGTCACGTAGTGCTAAATCTCATTATATCTTAAGGGATATACATGGGTTTTACAACTATATTTATTTAGTGCCAAAAGCACACAACTAACTCATTTTGAAATTTCTGAAAACTCTCATTTCAACTATTTTCTTTTTAGATTACTTAACTACCATTTTCATTATCAACATCAACCAATTACATGAAATTGAAAGAGATCTTAAGTGGCGAACCACTTACCTCAAGGCCGCGTCAAGCGTCTCGACGAGGCTCCTGGACGCCGCTCACGTGCTCGTCACCTACACAACATGATCTCATCATTACTAGTGATAATTTGAAAAGTTGAGAATCTCAACTTCAAGGTTAATAATCTCAACTAAGACCCATTTTCTTTATATAATCTCCTAACTTGTTTCTAACTCAACCGAAACTCTCTAACTTCGATTTCTTTGTAAAAGTTTTACTTCTAGACCCCTAAGATCATCCCCATATGTTTCGTTTGGTCTCCAAAAGCTTAAAACAAAAAGTCAACTTTTTAATTATTCGGTTGACCAAAAAAAACAGAATTGAAACCAGCCATGGTTTCACCTCCGTTCCTTTTTCTAGCGTCTCCTTATCACATAACTAAGTCGCCCGTAAAATTTCGTCAAGAAACTCCATCGTTTGCTATGTCAAATCTAAGGAAAACGTCCGTTTTGGACACTTTCGGGCGCAATTAAGTGCCCGTTTTGCAAACTCTTGGTTTTGGGTTAGCGACGCTAGATTTTATTCCATAACTAAGCTTCATTTAACTTATAATGATGAACCAAACTCAAACCATGCAATAAAAATTGCATTAGGATAGCCGTTTCACTTCTCAGAGCTCTAACGGCACTATTTTGTGCATAACTTGCACAATTTTTATCGGATTCGATCCGTTCCAAAACCTATGGTTTTCTATGGTTCCTAGGCATCATTTGAGGTGTAGAACACCCCCAAATAAGCCAAATATGGTCAGGTCTCCTCTAGCTAAAAATTCAGCTCGGGATTGACAAAATTGTTAAAACCAATTCTATTGAGCTTCTATCATTCCTATATGCTCTCCTATGCTTTTCTAATCATTTTTATGCTCAAACTTGGGTTCATAACCTCTGATTTCAGAGCTTATTTACTGTCTAATATAGTCACAACACACACATAAACATTACTTGTTCATTTGAACACTAACAATTCACTCAAAACTTTAATCAACTAATTGGTGTGTGTGTGAGAGTTGATTTTGTTTTCACTTAAATCAAATATGTGGCAGCCATAAATAAAACCCTAGGCTACCACTTACACCCAACAACATGTTATTTAAAGTTCATCATCATCTAGTTGGGGTTCCACACTTAATTGAAGTGTAGAACACCAACACAACAAAAAAATTTCTGCCCAGAAAATTTCCAGCAGCTCTACTGCACTTT
>CM034470.1:26379066-26384066 GCA_019925255.1 Litchi chinensis
GATAAGTCCGTTGAAGTGCCCGGCAGGATCCTCCAGACAAGAGTATAGATAAGGTCTGGGAAGGGTCTTGACACGTGTCGTCGGCCAAGCCCGCGCAGCGGAAGAGCCTCGTGGGCCGCCTTGAAACATAATTACCACCGAGCGGCGGGTAGAATCCTTTGCAGACGACTTAAATACGCGACGGGGTATTGTAAGTGGCAGAGTGGCCTTGCTGCCACGATCCACTGAGATTCAGCCCTACGTCGCTCAGATTCGTCCCTCCCTCCCCCCCCCCTCTTCCCATCCCCGTCCGCACCCGGAGGCTATCGTCCCCCCAATACGGCCCCAACCCTTCGCTAACTCATCCCTCCCTCCCCCAAGCCTTCCCCTTTCCCGAATCTAAGTGCCTCCGAATTCTCTAAGTCCCACAAAAATATCTAAGTCCCTTGGAATTTTCCAAGTCCCGAGTCTAAGTGCCTCGCAATTTTCTAAGTGCCTTGGAATTTTCTATCCTCCCGGTGCCACGAAGCAACCCCTTAGCTTCGTCCACGCACGAGTTGAGGCCAACGTGCCGAGCGATGCGGCTAAGTAAACGTCCGCCGCGTGGCTCACGGCTTCACATCGTATCTTCCGCATCCGGCTCGCTCCATGGGGCCACGCCGCCTCTAGGCACCATCCTTAGTGCCCCCTCGAAAGATCCCATGTAAATTCCGAGAGTCCAATTTTCTAGAATATTTACTAACACTCGGCAATATGGCCTTTTTTAAAACAAGGGAAAATCGCAAAAAGAGGCTACTCGGTGCCTTGGATCCGCGTAGCCATGGGCAGCGTGCGTGCTGCGCCTGGCGGCCAAAGCCTGGCAGGCGCGCACGCTGCTGCCTGGCAGCCTGGCAGGCAGCGCACGCTGCTGCCTGGCAGCCTGGGCAGGCAGCGCACGCTGCTGCCTGGCAGCTTGGGCCCAACGCGCGCTGCGCTGCTGCCTGGCAGCCTGGGCCGCGCGCGCTGCTGCCTGGCAGCCTGGGCAGCGCGCGCTGCTGCTGCCTGGCAGCCTGGGCAGCGCGCGCGCTGCTGCCTGGCAGCCTGGGCGCGCGCTGCGCCGGGCTGCACATCAGCCTGGAAAATGCGCCCGAAAACCGCAAAACTTAAAATTTCTCCGAGCAAACCTCATTTTTGCCCGCACAATGTATACGTCATAATTTAATTTGAGATTTTAGGGATTTTTCCATGCAATCAAAATCCAATTTGGACATGTTTTCTATTTTTCATGAATTTTACCGTTTTGTCGCCCCTAAAAATAAAAAAAAATACTTCCCGTCCTCAAAACGTTTTGAAACTTGTTCTCCATGTTGCTTACATTATTCTTAACATCTCTGCAAAAGATCACATCAAAATTCAAAACTTCGTTTTGCAGCCACTTTGGTGCCCAACATGGGCACAAGTGTGCCCAATTGGTGCACGTCGGTGCTGAAAAGGCACCGAAATATGGAAATCTTAAAATTTCTCCGAGCAAACCTCATTTTTGCCCGCACAATATATACATCATAATTCAATTTGAGATTTTAGGGATTTTTCCATGCAATCAAAATCCATTTTTGAGCTTTTTTTTATTTTTTATGATTTTTCCCGTTTTATCGTTTCAAAAAATAAAAAAAAATACTTCCCGTGCTCGAAAATTTTTCAAATTTTTTGTCAATGTAGATTACATTATTCTTAGCATCTCTGCAAAAAATCTCATCAAAATTCGAAGAATTGAATTTTTTAGGGGGGGTGTGACAACTCAAACATTTCAATGTTTCCTCCTGGCACTCCTGCAATGTCTTTAAAACCTCTTTAGGGGGGAGGTGCTTGGCTGCCCACCAGCAGCCAAGGCCTTGGCCAGGCCTCCCCCCCGTTCCCCCCACACCACTAGCTTGGTGTGGGGGGCACGTGGGCAACGGGCGTGCCCATCGGTCCGACCACCCTCGGTCGGTCCGGTGGCCCGTCCGGCGGCCGCCCCTCCGGCGGCCACTCGGTGCGGAAAAAATCGGAAAGTGGGGAAAAATTTGAACGGGGCGGTGCGTTCGATGTAGCCTTTCCTCGGTGTCCTAACGATGCCATCGGGAGGGAAAAACATCACGGTTTGATTTTCCAACGTTCAACTTGTCGAAAACGTTAGCTATGGCCTCGGTCGTGTGAGTCTAACGCCAATAGGTGGGCGGGCTGCGGTGGTCTAGGCATGGTGTGAAGCCTTCTTGGTGGGCATCGTTGCTCCGTTTGGATGACCCTTTGATGCCCATTGTGGGGGAATAGCATCACGGTTGGATTTTCCAACGTTCGACTTGCCGAAAACGTTAGTTGTGGCCTCGGTTGCGTGAGTCTAACGCCAGTAGGTGGGCGGGCTGCGGTGGTCTAAGCGTGGTGTGAAGCCTTCTTGGTGTGCATCGCTGCTCTTTCTCGGTGACCCTTCGATGCCCATTGTGGGGGCGACAAGCATTACGCTTGGATTTGCCGATGCTCTACTCATTCGAAAACGTTAGCTATGGCCTCGGCCGTGTGAGTCTGACGGCAGTTGGCCTCGGTGTTTGAGTCCAGCGACAGTAGCTGGGTTGGGTGCGGTTGTCTAGGCGTGGTGTGAAGCCTTCTTGGTGTGCATCACTGCTCTTTCTCGGTCACCCTTCGATGCCCATTGTGGGGGAGATTAGCATTGCGCTTGGATTTGCCAAGGTTCGGCTTGCCGAAAATGTTAGCTACGGCCTCGTGTGCTGCTAACGCTAGTAGGTGGGCTGGGCTGCGGTGGTCTGGGCGTGGTGGTGAAGCCTTCTCGGTGTGCATCGCTCGATGACCCTTCGACGTCCATTACGGGGGAAAAACATTACGTTTGGATTTTCCGATGCTCTACTCATTCGAAAACGTTAGCTGTGGCCTCGGTCGTGTGAGTCTAGCAGTAGGTGGGTTGGGTGCGGTTGTCTAGGCGTGGTGTGAAGCCTTCTTGGTGGGCGTCGTTGCTCCGTTTCGATGACCCTTGGATGACCATTGTGGGGGAAAAGCATTACGCTTGGATTTGCCAAGGTTTGGCTTGCCGAAAACGTTAGCTACGGCCTCGACCGTGTGCTGCTAACGCCAGTAGGTGGGCTGGGCTGCGGTGGTCTGGGCGTGGTGGTGAAGCCTTCTCGGTGTGCATCGCTCGGTGACCCTTCGACGTCCATTACGGGGGAAAAACATTACGTTTGGATTTTCCGATGCTCTACTCATTCGAAAACGTTAGCTATGGCCTCGGCCGTGTGAGTCTAGCAGTAGGTGGGTTGGCTGCGGTTGTTTAGGCGTGGTATTAAGCCTTCTTGGTGGGCGTGGTGTTAAGCCTTCTTGGTGGGCGTCGTTGCTCCGTTGACCCTTAGGTGACCATTGTGGGGGAAAAGCATCACGGTTGGATTTTCCAACGTTCGACTTGCCGAAAACGTTAGCTGTGGCCTCGGTTGCGTGAGTCTAACGCCAGTAGGTGGGCGGGCTGCGGTGGTCTAGGCGTGGTGTGAAGCCTTCTTGGTGTGCATCGCTGCTCCTTCTCGGTGACCCTTCGATGCCCATTGTGGGGGCGACAAGCATTACGCTTGGATTTGCCGATGCTCTACTCATTCGAAAACGTTAGCTATGGCTTCGGCTGTGTGAGTCTGACGGCAGTTGGCCTCGGTGTTTGAGTCCAGCGACAGTAGGTGGGTTGGGTGCGGTTGTCTAGGCGTGGTGTGAAGCCTTCTTGGTGTGCATCGCTGCTCTTTCTCGGTCACCCTTCGATGCCCATTGTGGGGGCGATTAGCATTGCGCCTGGATTTGCCAAGGTTTGGCTTGCCGAAAATGTTAGCTACGGCCGTGTGCTGCTGACGCTAGTAGGTGGGCTGGGCTGCGGTGGTCTGGGCGTGGTGGTGAAGCCTTCTCGGTGTGCATCGCTCGGTGACCCTTCGACGTCCATTACGGGGGAAAAACATTACGTTTGGATTTTTCGATGCTCTACTCATTCGAAAACGTTAGCTATGGCCTCGGTCGTGTGAGTCTAGCAGTAGGTGGGTTGGGTGCGGTTGTCTAGGCGTGGTGTGAAGCCTTCTTGGTGGGCGTCGTTGCTCCGTTTCGATGACCCTTGGATGCCCATTGTGGGGGAAAAGCATCACGGTTGGATTTTCCAACGTTCGACTTGCCGAAAACGTTAGCTGTGGCCTCGGTTGCGTGAGTCTAACGCCAGTAGGTGGGCGGGCTGCGGTGGTCTAGGCGTGGTGTGAAGCCTTCTTGGTGTGCATCGCTGCTCCTTCTCGGTGACCCTTCGATGCCCATTGTGGGGGCGACAAGCATTACGCTTGGATTTGCCGATGCTCTACTCATTCGAAAACGTTAGCTATGGCCTCGGCTGTATGAGTCTAGCAGTAGGTGGGTTGGCTGCGGTTGTCTAGGCGTGGTGTGAAGCCTTCTTGGTGTGCATCGCTGCTCTTTCTCGGTCACCCTTCGATGCCCATTGTGGGGGCGATTAGCATTGCGCTTGGATTTGCCAAGGTTCGGCTTGCCGAAAACGTTAGCTACGGCCTCGGCCGTGTGCTGCTAACGCCAATAGGTGGATTGGGCTGCGGTGGTCTGGGCGTAGTGGTGAAGCCTTCTCGGTGTGCATCGCTCGGTGACCCTTCGACGTCCATTATGGGGGAAAAACATTACGCTTGGATTTGCCGATGCTCTACTCATTCGAAAACGTTAGCCATGGCCTCGGCCGTTTGAGTCTAGCAGTAGGTGGGTTGGGTGCGGTTGTCTGGGCGTGGTGTGAAGCCTTCTTGGTGGGCGTCGTTGCTCCGTTTCGATGACCCTTGGATGCCCATTGTGGGGGAAAAGCATCACGGTTGGATTTTCCAGCGCTTGGACTTGCCGAAAACGTTAGCTCTGACCTCGGTCGCGTGAGTCTAACGCCAAGTGGTGGGCGGGCTGCGGTGGTCTAGGCGTGGTGTGAAACCTTCTTGGTGTGCATCACTGCTCCTTCTCGGTGACCCTTCGATGCCCATTGTGGGGGCGACAAG
>CM034470.1:26393477-26395977 GCA_019925255.1 Litchi chinensis
CCGTAATGGACGTCGAAGGGTCACCGAACGATGCACACCGAGAAGGCTTCACCACCACGCCCAGACCACCGCAGCCCAGCCCACCTACTGGCGTTAGCAACACACGACCGAGGCCGTAGCTAACGTTTTCGGCAAGCCGAACCTTGGCAAATCCAAGCGCAATGCTAATCGCCCCCACAATGGGCATCGAAGGGTGACCGAGAAAGAGCAACGATGCACACCAAGAAGGCTTCACACCACGCCTAGACAACCGCACCCAACCCACCTACTGCTAGACTCACACGGCCGAGGCCATAGCTAACGTTTTCGAATGAGTAGAGCATCGGCAAATCCAAGCGTAATGCTTGTCGCCCCCACAATGGGCATCGAAGGGTCACCGAGAAGGAGCAGCGATGCACACCAAGAAGGCTTCACACCACGCCTAGACCACCGCAGCCCGCCCACCTACTGGCGTTAGACTCACGCAACCGAGGCCACAGCTAACGTTTTCGGCAAGTCGAACGTTGGAAAATCCAACCGTGATGCTTTTCCCCCACAATGGTCATCCAAGGGTCATCGAAACGGAGCAACGACGCCCACCAAGAAGGCTTAACACCACGCCTAAACAACCGCAGCCAACCCACCTACTGCTAGACTCACACGGCCGAGGCCATAGCTAACGTTTTCGAATGAGTAGAGCATCGAAAAATCCAAACGTAATGTTTTTCCCCCGTAATGGACGTCGAAGGGTCACCAAGCGATGCACACCGAGAAGGCTTCACCACCACGCCCAGACCACCGCAGCCCAACCCACCTACTGGCGTTAGCAGCACACGGCCGAGACCGTAGCTAACGTTTTCGACAAACCGAACCTTGGCAAATCCAAGCGCAATGCTAATCGCCCCCACAATGGGCATCGAAGGGTGACCGAGAAAGAGCAGCGATGCACACCAAGAAGGCTTCACACCACGCCTAGACAACCGCACCCAACCCACCTACTGTCGCTGGACTCAAACACCGAGGCCAACTGCCGTCAGACTCACACAGCCGAGGCCATAGCTAACGTTTTCGAATGAGTAGAGCATCGGCAAATCCAAGCATAATGCTTGTCGCCCCCACAATGGGCATCCAAGGGTCACCGAGAAGGAGCAGCGATGCACACCAAGAAGGCTTCACACCACGCCTAGACCACCGCAGCCCGCCCACCTACTGGCGTTAGACTCAGACAACCGAGGCCACAGCTAACGTTTTCGGCAAGTCGAACGTTGGAAAATCCAAGCGTGATGCACTTCCCCCACAATGGGCATCCAACGGGTCATCGAAACGGAGCAACGATGCCCACCAAGAAGGCTTCACACCACACCTAGACCACCGCAGCCCGCCCACCTATTGGCGTTAGACTCACGCGACCGAGGCCACAACTAACGTTTTCGGCAAGTCGAACGTTGGAAAATCAAACCGTGATGCTTTTCCCTCCCGATGGCATCGTTAGGACACCGAGGATAGGCTACATCGAACGCACCGCGCCGTTCGAAAATTTCCCCACTTTTCGATTTTTTCCGCACCGAGTGGCCTCCGGACGGGCGGCCGGACCGACCGTGGGTCGTGGGACCGATGGGCACGCCCGTTGCCCACGTGCCCCCCACACCAAGCTAGTGGTGTGGGGGGAACGGGGGGGAGGCCTGGCCAAGGCCTTGGCTGCTGGTGGGCAGCCAAGCACCTCCCCCCTAAAGAGGTTTTAAAGACATTGCAGGAGTGCCAGGAGGAAACATTGAAATGTTTAAGTTGTAACACCCCCCCTAGAAAATTCAATTCTTCGAATTTTGATGAGATTTTTTGCAGAGATGCTAAGAATAATATAATCTACATTGACAAAAAATTTGAAAAATTTTTTAGCACGGGAAGTATTTTTTTTTATTTTTTGAAGCGATAAAACGGGAAAAATCATAAAAAATAGAAAAAAGCTCAAAAATGGATTTTGATTGCATGGAAAAATCCCTAAAATCTCAAATTGAATTATGATGTATACATTGTGCGGGCAAAAATGAGGTTTGCTCGGAGAAATTTTTAGATTTTCATATTTCGACGCATTTTCAGCACCGACGTGCAGCATTGTGCTCATGTTGGGCACCAAAGTGGCTGCAGAACGAAGTTTTGAATTTTGATGTGATCTTTTGCAGGGATGTTAAGAATAATGTAAGCAACATGGAGAACAAGTTTCAAAATGTTTCGAGCACGGAAAGTATTTTTTTCTATTTTTTGAAGTGATAAAACGGGAAAAATCATTAAAAATAGAAAAAATGTCAAAAATGGATTTTGATTGCATGGAAAAATCCATAAAATCTCAAATTAAATTATGATGTATACATTGTGCGGGCAAAAATGAGGTTTGCTCGGAGAAATTTTAAGTATTGCGGTTTTCGGGCCATTTTGTGCACTGATGTGCTGCCAGGCACAGCGCGCGGCCTGCCCAGGCTGCCAGGCAGCAGCGCGCGCGCGGCCAGGCTGCCAGGCAGCAGCA
>CM034470.1:26413477-26420977 GCA_019925255.1 Litchi chinensis
CCGATATGAAAGTTACAGTGTGTTATCGGACAGGCAAGACAGGATCTTTGCCGCAGAAAGAAACAGGGAGAATTTTGGGAAGCCACCCCCAACTGGACCCCCTAATCGACGCCGGGACCCGAGGAAATACTATGCCTACCACAACGAGAACGGGTCCAATACGTCAGAATGCTGGCAGTTGAAAGATGCCATTGAAGAACTCATAAGACGAGGCCGCCTAGGAGAATATGTAGTACAGCCCGCTGGTAGGCGACCTCAGCATCAATGACCTCAAGGACGAGACCAACAGCCCGAATAACAGCAGCAGCGAGCTCAAGAGCCCAAGCGCGAGCCCGCTGTAAGAACAATCTTCACTATTTTTGGTGGACCCCATATGGCAGGTGCATCAAACAGATCGCACCAGAGGTACGTGTGAGAAGCCAACCATACCCTACTGGCAGAATATGGAGGAGTCGAGGGACCCACCAAAAAGGCAAAGGCGTCCTCGGACATCATTATATTCATGGAGGAGGACGAGAAGGGAGTATGCTGGCCCCACAACGACGCGATTGTAATCCGGGCCTAGATCAGTAACGTCGAAGTACGGAGGATAATGATTGACACTGGCAGCTCAGTCAATGTCATGTATAAGAGCTGCTATGACCTGATGGGGTTAGGGATTGAATAGTTAACACCCTCGCCAGAGCCCCTCTACGGATTCACAGGAGACGCAGTGATACCGATAGGCCAGATCAAATTACCTCTCACCCTTGGGGAACTAGGCCGGCAAGCTACAGCTCTTACGGACTTCCTGATTATTAACAGTCCTTCAGCATACAATGTGGTTTTGGGGCGACCTTCGATGAACGAGCTAGACATGGTCACCTCCACCAGGACACTAACGGTCAAATTCTCGACCCCTAATGGGATAGGCTATGTCAAGGGAGAACAGCAGTTGGCCAGGCGATGCTATGAGGATGCAGTGAAGATGGGAGTTCGAGGAAGGAAAGTAAACGTGGTCTCGGGTGGCCAATCACAAGTTATCTCTGAAACTGGGGTGAGCGACGACCTCGATCCTCGTGAGGTGGATGCAGACAGGGCCACGGGACCAATTGAAGAGCTAGAGGATGTGCAGGTCAGCGAAGTAGACTCGGAAAGATGTGTGAAGGTAGGAAGAGACCTGCCACCAGAAGTGAAGACTGAGCTCACAGAATTTCTAAAGATGAACATTGACGTTTTCGCCTGGAACCATGAAGACATGGTGGGGATAGATCCTGATGTTATGTGTCACAGACTGAACATAGATCCCCAGCATAGGCCAGTCTGCCAGAAGAGGAGGCCGATGACCCCGGAACGTTATACAGCCTTGAAGGAAGAGGTCGAGAAGCTGCTTGCTAACAGGTTCATCAGGGAAGCCCGTTATCCTGTTTGGGTCGCGAATCGGTCCTCGTGAAGAAGAAGAACGGGAAATGGAGGACCTGCATTGACTTCACTGACCTGAACAAAGCTTGCCCGAAAGACAGCTTCCTATTACCCAGAATTGATCAGCTGGTAGATGCAACAGTCGGGCACCAACTCTTGAGTTTTATGGTTGCCTACTCAGGATACAACCAAATCCCCATAAGCCCGCAGGATGAAGAACACACCTCTTTTGTCACTGATAGGGGGTTATACTGTTACAGGGTAATGCCATTCGGACTGAAAAACGCAGGAGCCACCTACCAGCGACTGGTCAACGCCATGTTCCAGGAGCAGATTAGGAAAACCATGGAAGTATACGTAGATGACATGCTAGTAAAGTCCCAGAAAGCAGCAGATCATGTTCACGACCTGGATGAGACATTCAAAGTCCTCAGAAATTATCGGATGAAGCTAAACCCCCTGAAGTGTGCCTTTGGGGTAGCATCTGGTAAGTTCCTCGGGTTTATGGTAAATAGTAGAGGGATAGAGGCCAACCCGGAGAAGATCAGGGTGCTTGTGGAAATGAGGTCCCCTCCAAAATCAAGGACGTGCAGAGTCTTAATGGCCAGGTCGCGGCTCTCAACTGATTCATCTCAAAAGCTACCGATAAGTGCGTGCCATTCTTCGAAGCTATAAAGAAGGCCAGGAACTTTGAATGGAATGAGCATTGCGAAGAAGCATTTCAGAGGCTGAAGGAGTGTATGGGCCAGGCCCCCCTTTTGTCCAAACCTAAGGACGGGGAGAAGCTATTCCTGTACTTGGGTGTTTCTGAACACGCCCTGAGCGCAGCCTTGGTGAGAGAAGAAGGGAAGATGCAGCTACCCGTGTACTACATCAGTAAAAGGTTGGTCGATACGGAGACCCGATACTCGCAAATGGAGAAGCTCACATACTGCCTGGTAACCACCTCCAGGAAGCTACGTCCCTACTTCCAAGCCCATCAGATAAAGGTCCTCACGCAGTACCCTCTCAAGCAAGTCCTCCAGAAAGCAGACACTTCAGGCAGGCTCCTCAAGTGGGCCATCGAGCTCGCTCAGTTCGACATAGAGTTTAGGCCTAGAACGGCGTTCAAGGCCCAAGCACTCGCAGATTTTGTTGTGGAATTTATAAGGCCCATACTCCAGCAGGAGGAGCTAGCAGGCGATCAGGTTTGGGAACTTTATGTAGACGGATCCTCTAACGAACATAGCTCAGGGGCTGGGATAATGCTGATCAGTCCAGAAGGCCATAAGATCCTAAGCGCCTTAAGGTTTGGGTTCTGAGCTACCAACAATGAGGCCGAGTACGAAGCGTTGCTTGCTAGACTCCGCTTAGCAAATGAGGTACGAGCTGAGCAGGTAAAGGTCTTCAGTGACTCTCAACTTGTTGTTTACCATGTCAGGGGAGAGTATCAGACCAAGGGAAGAAGAATGTCGAGATACTTCCAAAAGGTTAAGGAGTTACTGGGGGCTTTCAAGGGTTTTGAAGTGAACCAGATCCCCAGGGCACAGAACCTTAACGCAGACGCCCTGGCCCGTCTAGCGACCTCCCAAGATGCAGATCTTCTTGACACTATCCCTGTAGAATTCCTACCGAATCCGAGCATCGAAGACAAAGATGCAATGATGTTCATACAGGTTCGGCCTAACTCCTGGATGAGCTCGTTATTGGACTACTTGCAGGAAGGAAAGCTGCCAGAAGACAAGCTAGAAGCCCGCCGCATGCGAGCTAGAGCAGCCCGATACTGTATTTATGATGACAGGTTGTACAAGAAGGGGTTCTCGACCTCGCTACTGCGATGTATAGATGATGAGGACTGTGAGGTGGTGCTGAACGATATTCACGCGGGTCACTGTGGGAACCACGTAGGAGCGTTGTCCTTGGCCCAGAAGGCCTTCAGATAGGGGTTCTATTGGCCAACTATGAAACAAGACGCCATGAATCTGGTAAAGAAATGCGATAAGTGCCAGAGATTTGCTAAGGTCCCACGAGCTCCACCAGCCTACCTCCAGCAGATGGTAAGTCCATGGCCTTTCGCAATCTGGGGGATGGACCTCATCGGACCTTTGCCCACAGCTCGAGGAAGTTGCAGGCATGCTGTGGTCGCTGTGGACTACTTCACCAAATGGGCTGAAGCTAAGGAGCTAGCAGAAATTTCCACTACGAAGATAGAGAAGTTTGTGTGGGACAACATCATCTGCAGGTTCGGGATCCCTCAGCAGCTCGTCACAGACAATGGGACTTAGTTCACCAGCGAGCAATTCATAGACTTCTGCAATGAGCTCGGAATCGTGAAGAGCTTCTCAACTGTGGACCATCCTCAGGCCAATGGTCAGGTCGAGGCTGTGAACAAGATCATCAAGCAGAATTTGAAGACCAGGCTGGAGGCAAGAAAGAGGGCTTGGGCTGACGAACTGCAGAAAGTCCTCTGGGCATATAGGACCACAGCCCGTAGCTCGACGGGTGAAACCCCATTTTCCATGGTCTATGGGACGGAGGCCATGATACCGGCAGAATTTGAAGTCACCAGCCAGCGAAGGGCCTCGTTCCGACCTAAAACAATGACCAGCTGCTCGCGGCCAGTTTAGACTTAGTCGAGGAAGCAAGGGAGACAGCTTGCCTGAGGGTAGCTGTGTACCAGCAGAGAGTTGCCAGGTATTATAACAAGAAGGTGCGAGCTCGAAACTACAAAGTCGGGGACCTCGTTCTCATGTTAGTCCTCCCCGGGGCTCGCAAGGCAAGCGATGGGGCACTCGGACCCAACTGGGAGGGGCCATACCTCATCAAGCAGAATCTGAAGAATGGAGCCTATCACTTAGCCAGCATGGACGGATCGGAGCTACCCCGAGCCTGGAATGCTGAACACTTGCGGCCGTACTACACTTGAGAACTGTCAGCCCGCTCTAACTTTGTACATGATTTTTTTTTACGATTGTCTGTAAACATGCTTTCACTTGTTTTCTGTTGTATGTGCCATGTTTAATGCAGAAAGCAAACTGGTTGAACCAACTAATGTACGTACTTAAAATAGCAAAGCTAATGAAATCTCTTTCTCAAGAAAACGAGCTGCAGTTTATCATCATATATGCATATATATATATATATTGTGTTCCTTGAAGATATCCGTGCAAGGATCCAAGGAATCATTTACAACTAAAATACTCGCATAAAATTACTGGCCAAAGCTACGAGCATATTCTGACAATAAGTGTCCATAAAAACCTCAATCGAGGATGCCTCATCAGTTGACACTCGACTTACCCATATTATCCTCACTAACGGAGGTTTACACCGGCAAGTATCAAGCTCATTTCTTAGTTTGCAGCCGCTATGTCACGCGACCTCGTGAATCATTGCCCCGCGACCTCGCGGGAGGGGGTAAGGCCATTTCTCTCAAATATAAAGCTGCCCGCGACCTCGCGAATCATTGCCCCGCGACCTCGCGGCCACGCCTCTCAAATATAAAGCTACCCGCGACCTCGCGAATCATTACCCTGCGACCTCGCGGGAGGGGGTAAGACCACGCCTCTAAAATATAAAGCTGCCCGCGGACTCGTAAAAAAGACTCACCCTTGAACTACGAGTGCAGCCACGGGCTAGAATCTCAAAGTTTGGGAAAATGCTGCTGTCAACCGCGCTCAACATCATTGAAACATATGGGGTAAGGAAATTCCGAGCCCCCCACTAAATGTAAGCTCCTGCCAATCCTTTAAGGTTTGTCCGACTATATCACCTGTAGGGTCAAATACTTTGCTCGATTGAGCTATTTGCTGAATTCAAGTTCATACGAGCTAACGCCTTATTATTATCATTGGCCGCAGTCAGCAGGTTCGTAAGATAGCATGATTTTCACGATTGTGATTTACTTAACAAATTTTAACATTTATAATGGTGAGGTTATTGTTTGCTAGTTGCCCATCATATAAGCAAAATATGCACTCGGACAAAGTATTGGAATTGTGCAGGGAATGTATTACAATTTCGAGCTTCAAGCTCGCTGTTCGAGTTCAAACAAATAAAAAATTACAAGGGATAAAAACAAACAAATGAAATAAAAGGCCCTAGGCGCCAGCTGGTTCATCCGAGGAAGCAAGATCAACAAGGGCTTCTACTGGGGGCTCCGCTGCAGGGACGTGTTCAGGAGCTGGTAAATCAGGAAGGGCCTCTGCTGGGGGCTCAGGCATTGGAGGACCCTCTGAAACTGGAGGTACCTCGGAGACTTGCTTTGGCAGAGGGACTGGGACAGCAGGTGGATCAACTGGGGGAGCAGAGGAAGTATCTGCATGTTGCGCGCCCTGAGCACCTGCAGTGAGCTCCACGAACTCCTGGATCATCTGGACCCCAACTAACCCAAAGAAGGAGTAGTCCAAGTCCGGGTAGCGCTCCCACATGCTGAACAAGAATGCCCTCTCGACCTCTTCCTCGACCCTGTTCCGCTCCCGAGCTAACTTGGCCTCAATGCCCGCCTCGGTCTGAGCCAGCTTCCCTCCCTACCTCAGCCAGCTTCTCCTCGACCCTCGCGAGCTTCCCTCTGGCTGCAGCCAAGTCCCACTGATGCTGACTTACTTTATTCTTAGCAACCTCTGCCTTTACCTTTGCAGCACTTAGCTCGCCTTTCACCTGTTTTAGTTCGCTTTGAGCCTTGCTGACTTCAGAAGTAACAGCCTCCCTACGAGCGGTCTCTTGTGACAGGGCCGCATCAGCATCTCGAAGCTTGGCAAAATGCTGTCCATGATCCTTTTGGAGGAGATTGATCTCATCCTGCAGTATTCTCCTCTCCTCCTCGAATTGCTCCTGGGACACCCTAAAGGCCTCATTCTCACCAAGGTGATAATCTACCTCCCTCATCAACTTCACCGACGCCATACCAAACTAAAAAAACATAAGAGATGATAAAAGATCTTTTAGAAGAAAATAAAAGTATAGAGAGGTGTGAACCTTACCAGCCCTCTTGGCTGGAGGAGGACTTTGCCCTTCAGATGGGGCAGCCCACTTTTGAGGAGTCAAAGCTGACTTGGTCGGAGAAGGAGCGGCTACAGCAAGCTGAGAGGGAGCTCTTTGTGAGCGGTCTGAGGAAGTGTCGTCCACATCGACGACCTCGGTCGGTCCGGTAGGTGGAACCGACCTGAGAGGAGGAACGGACATTGTGAGCCTCCCCATGTTGTCTGAAGAAGGGCTGGTGGAGAAGCTCGTGCTCGGTGACCTTCGTTGCAAGGGCTGCAGTTCTAACTTAGACTATGCAAGAGCAACAAGGGCGGAAGGAACCTCGCACCTTTCCCCCTTTATTCCCAAATGCTGGACTATGTTCAGAAGAGGACCTGTGGCAGATGGTGCGAGACCCTGCTCTACCAGCTCGCTACCGGAGGGGAAGAAATCCTCGGTTGGTCTCTTGGCCTTTGCATAAGCATCCAGAATAGCGAGCTCGTCCTTTCTAAGCTTGTACCCAGGAGCAGCGACACCTGCAAAGCAAAAGCTAGCATGTAAAAAAAATAAAAATAAAAAACTAATATTATTTAAGTGCTTGTGTCCTATTAGGTTTTTGTACGAAATTTCTATTATTCAGCCCGGCAAGCGAAGGGCACGTGACCAGGGCCCAATTGGACTTGTATTCTCCCATGTTGGACTTAGTACAGCTTTGCGGTAAATACGCCCTATAATGAGAGGATTGGAGAGGAGTGGCGTAGTAGAGTCTGTCCTTTCCGGAGATCCCTTTGAAGCTGAAAACACTGCGAAGGATGCGAGGTGTAGGGAACCCGAGTCCGTACTTAACGAACGCCACAGCTAGGGTGGTTATGTAGGCATACGAATTTGGGGTTAACTGGAACGGCGCGAGCTTCAGGTCATTCAGGAGATTCTTGAGATAGCCAGGATGACAACACCCTTCCCAAACCTTATCTAAACTCTCGTCTGAAAGATCCTGTCGGGCACTTCAACAGATTCCTCGAAGCCGACTCGTCGAATCGAAGACATTCGGGAAACGAACCCTATCTTTCTGTATCCGGTTTACTCGTTAAAACTTAGTGATTTGAGTTTATCTGTTACTGGTTGGGAGGAATAAACCTTTTTGTTTAATTCTATTTC
>CM034470.1:26430977-26465977 GCA_019925255.1 Litchi chinensis
ATCCCCACAAAGTCCGTTTACTTGTCGAAGGCTTAAAACGAAAAATCACAATTTTATTTAAAATGGACAGCCCTTGACAGAACAGACGATAACCTGCTGCTCGGGGCTCCGTTTTCCTTCGTTCTTTTTCCTGCGACTCACTTACATCACATTCTAGTCACACGACAAATTTCATTGAGAAATATTATCGTTTGCTAAGTCAAATCTAATTAAAACGTCCATTTTGGACACTTTCGGGTGCATTTTAATACCCGTTTAATAAACTTTGGGTTTCGGATTAGCGACGCTAGATTTTCTTTTATAACTAAGCTTCATTTAACTAATAATGACTAACTAAACTCATTTCAAGCCATAAAAATTGCGTTAAGCTAGCCGTTTCATTTCTCAGAGTTCTAACAGCACTATTTTGTGCATAACTTACACAATTTTTATCGGATTCGATCCGTTCCAAAACCTATGATTTTCTATGGTTCCTAGGCATCATTTGAGGTGTAGAACACCCCCAAATAAGCCAAATATGGTCAGGTCTCCTCTAGCTAAAAATTCAGCTCGGGATTGACATTTTTGACCACAACTATGCCTTTGTAACTCTAAACACCTCTCTAACTTTTCTAACCTCTTTAAGGCTTAAAATTGGTTTCAAAACCATCTAATTTCAAGGTCTAACTACTGCCCTTCATGTCTTTAATACATACTTAGGTCTAACTTGGTCATTAGAGTGCTCAAAATTCACTCAAGATTTCAATCAACCACTTGGTGTGCATAAATACCATTTTCGGTTTCTATTTTGTTTGTACATATGACAGCCCATATTTACATCTTTTATGACATCAATTACACACAATAATCATCTCTTATGGTTTCATAACCCTCACATGAGGTTCTAACAAGTTTTAAAAGCAATATTCCAACATGAATCAACAACAACTTCACAAACAAGTTGTCAACACATTCTGGTTCTGTTTCAGCAGAAAATTAAAAACAATTAAGCTGAAATCTTACTTAATTCTTAGCTTAGGGAGTTGAGAGGGGTCTAAGAAGGATGTTTGAGGGCTTGGAAGGCAACTTGAGTGGTGGTTCTTCCCCTTTCTCTCCTGCCCGACCAGCCTTGTCGCAGTTCTGCTCGCGATTGTGCTTCGCGGTTCTGTTCGCGACCAGCTCGCGTTCTGTTCATCTGGTTCTGCTGCTATTCGCACCTCCCACATCCAGCAACGGCTAGAGCACCTCCTTCCTCATCCTTGGCTTTCCAGCTTGCTGTAGTTCACGGCCAGGAGCTTCTTCCCTCGCGATCTACTTTTGCACGAGCTGTCCTGCTCGTCTGGTTCTGCTTCTGCTTCCACATCTGAACTGTTTTGGTTCAGCTGCTGCCTTCTTGCTCGACCAGCAGCCACTTAGTCTCCTTGCTTGCTGGTTGCTTCTCTTCTTCTCTTCTGGTTCTCCTCTCACAAGTCACGGCTGGATTTCTCGCGAAGTTTCCACTTCTTTCTCGGCTGATGACTGACTGTTTGTGTTTTTGCTGAAATTGGCTAAAAAAAATTCAGCTAAGTGTTGATATTTATAGTCAACAACTTCTATAAATTGCATCTTGTCCCATTTCTTTTTAGTTTCATTCTCATCTCCTTTCCTTGAAGTTCTCTCATGGCAACACCCCTCTTGGTCTCCCGTGTTTAATTCGTTTCTCATTTGATTTTAAATCTCGTCTCGCTATAATTTATTTTAAAAATGTTAAGCTTGTTTTATTAATCTTGACTCTCTCTTTTTAATTGAATTTTAATTCGATTATTTTTTACTAAAATCTTGGATTTCCTAACTTGGATTTTCATTGGGACGTTACTAACTTTCTATGGTCGACGAGTTTCGACGTATTCTCGAGTTTTATAACTCTCAGAGGCCGTGGCTTCCAATTTATTACTATCGAGATCGATTTTTAACTATCTAATCTCTCTTTTAATACTAGGAGATTATAATGCAAGACTAGGGGTTTATAATTTCTTCCCTCCTTATAAAAATTTCGTCCTCGAAATTTAAATTGCATACCTTATTCAAACAACTGAGGGTATTTGGTACGCATCTGTGCTTCGGGCTCTCATGTGGCCTCTTCTGACCCGTGATTTCACCATAGCACCTTCACTAGCGGAATCACCTTGTTACATGATGAGAACCCCGTATATATATGATACGACACCCACAAGCAATTTGAATCAACAACCCCAAGAAAGTTTAATTCAGGAATAGATAAAAGAAAATAAAAGAAAGTACCTTGACCCAATGATTAGCGAACCACGAATCAAGATAACAAAGACGCCACTCCCAAGAACAAGAGAAGGATGAGGGAGATAAGTCAAGTTGATAACTCAAGAAATCAATCCTTGATAAATTCTCAAAAGTTCTTCAAGAACAAAGAGAGAAAACTAAAATTTCATTCATAAAATTGGCTAATCCTGTTTATGAGGGTTACATGGCCTTTTATAGGCAAAACAAATAAAACCCTAGCTTCTAAACATCACTTGGATGCCTAACACCTTAATACACCCCACTTGGGCTTAAATTAACTAAGTTTGGGCTTAAAATAATAAAATTTGACAGCTTAAAACTTAAACCCATGACCCATCACGAAATTAAGTAAATAAAAGCCTAATGTAATCAAAGTTTGATACTTAACAAACTAATTAAATAAACTAACATAATTAAACCAGCCCACAAGACAAATTAAGCTCAAATTAATACAAACAAATGAAACCAGCCCAATTTGCCTTCAAATAGCCACCCAAGCCTTCAATATTTATGATCTTGAACTTGAATCATATTTTGAAGCCTTGATGTCCTTTCCATGTCGTCCAATCCTTGTTGCGCAAGACTCTTGGCCCAAATCTCTTGAATCAGCCCATTTAATGTTTCCTTCATTCTTTTAGCTCTAGCCCTTGTCATAGGCCCTCCATTGATGCTCAAAGGATCATTAGGCTTGCTTCCTTGGTTTCCATCATTCCCCCTCTCCTCAAAAGAATTTGTCCTCAAATCTGCACCTGCATCAAAATCAAAAGGAGAAAGATCAGAAACATTAAAGGTAGCACTAACATTATACTCACTTGGTAAGTCTATCTTGTATGCATTATCGTTGATGCGCTCAAGCACTTGGAATGGTCCATCTCCACGTGGCCGTAACTTAGATTTCCGTTGCTCAGGAAACCTCTCCTTACGCATATGCACCCAAACCCAATCTCCTGGTTCGAACACAACTTTCTTTTGTCCTTTATTAGCTTGAGTAGCATATTGCTCGGTCCTCCTCTCAATATGTTGCCTTACTTTTGCATGTAATTGCCTAACAAACTCAGCTTTCTTCATCCCATCCAAGTTCGCTCTTTCCTCTATTGGCAAAGGTATCAAATCCATTGGAGTAAGTGGATTGAAGCCATACACAACTTCAAATGGTGAACAACCAGTGGTCGAATGCATGCTCCTGTTGTAAGCAAACTCTACATGTGGCAAGCAATCTTCCCAATTCTTCAAGTTCTTTTGGATGATGGAACGTAGCAAGGTACCCAAAGTCCTGTTAACCACCTCCGTTTGTCCATCGGTTTGCGGATGGCAAGTAGTAGAAAACAATAGTTTTGTTCCTAACTTTCCCCACAAAGTCCTCCAAAAATGACTCAAGAACTTTGCATCTCGGTCTGAAACAATACTCTTCGGCACTCCATGAAGTCGAACAATCTCCTTGAAGAATAAATCAGCAACATGTGTGGCATCGTCAGTCTTGTGACATGGTATGAAGTGAGCCATCTTCGAAAACCTGTCAACCACAACAAATACCGAATCTCGGCCCTTTTTGGACCTAGGTAAACCCAATACAAAATCCATAGAAATATCAATCCAAGGTTCACTAGGTATAGGCAAAGGTGTATACAAACCATGCGGTAAAGCCCTAGACTTTGACCGTCTACATGTTATGCACTTATCACAAACTCTCTCCACATCTCTTTTCATGTGCGACCAAAAGAAATGCTCATCTAGCACATCTAAAGTTTTCCTAACACCAAAATCTCTCATTAATCCACCCCCATATGCTTCCCTAACTAACAACTCTCTGATAGACCCTTGAGGAATACATAGTCTATTCTCTCTAAACAAAAATCCCTCATGCCTATAGAATTTCCCAAAAGCAGTATTCTCACATGCGACATACACAGAAGCAAAATCAGGATCATTCACATACAATTCTTTAATATGCTCAAAACCCAATAATCTTGCATTCAAAGTAGAAATCAAAGTATACCTACGAGATAAGGCATCAGCTACAACGTTTTCCTTTCCTTGCTTATACTTGATCACATAAGGAAACGTTTCTATGAACTCTACCCATTTAGCATGCCTCCTACTCAACTTATTTTGTCCTTTCAAGAACTTCAACGACTCATGATCAGTATGGATTACAAATTCCTTAGGCCACAAATAATGTTGCCAAGTTTCCAAGGCCATAACTAAAGCATACAACTCCTTATCATAAGTAGGATAATTCAATGATGCTCCATTTAGTTTCTCACTAAAATAAGCTATAGGACGCCTATCTTGCATAAGAACAGCCCCTATACCTATCCCCGATGCATCACACTCTATCTCAAATGTCTTAGAGAAATCAGGCAATGCAAGCAACGGTGCAGAACACAATGTATCCTTAATCAAATCAAATGCATGTTGTTGCTCACTACCCCATTTGAAACCCACACTCTTTTTCACAACCTCAGTTAGCGGTGCAGCGATGGTGCTAAAATCTTTAACAAATCTTCTATAAAAACTAGCTAGCCCATGAAAACTACGCACCTCACTAACATTCCTAGGTATAGGCCACTCCCTAATAGCCTTAACCTTTTCTTCATCTACCTCTATCCCTCTTGATGAAACAACATAGCCCAAAAACACAACATTTTCAGTGCAAAATTCAAATTAGCATACAACTTTTCTTTCCTTAACACATCAAGCACATAATGCAAATGCCTAACATGTTCATCTATGCTCTTGCTGTACACTAATATGTCATCAAAGTAGACCACAACAAATTTTCCAATGAAAGAGCGCAAAACATGATTCATTAGCCTCATAAAAGTACTAGGTGCATTAGTTAAACCAAAAGGCATTACTAACCACTCATATAAACCATGTTTAGTTTTAAAGGCAGTTTTCCACTCATCTCTTTCTTTCATTCTAATTTGATGGTATCCACTTTTCAAATCAATTTTAGAAAACACACAAGATCCATGCAACTCATCCAACATGTCATCTAATCTAGGTATGGGATGTCGATACTTAACTATAATTTTGTTGACAGCTCTGCAATCAACGCACATACGCCAAGTCCCATCCTTCTTAGGTACAAGTAGAACTGGTACGGCACATGGACTCATGCTCTCCCTCACATATCCCTTCTTTAACAACTCCTCAACCTGCTTTTGAAGCTCCTTTGTCTCCTCATGATTGCTCCTATAAGCTGGACGGTTTGGAATTGAAGCTCCGGGTATGAAGTCAATCTGATGCTCTATTCCCCTCTTCAGTGGCAATCCATCCGGTATTTCCTCAGGGAATACATCCTTGAATTCCTGCAAAAGAGTTGTAACAATACTAGGCAAAGAAACACCAATGTCAGAGTCAGAAAAATAAGAGTCTTTGAACAAAAGTATAAACATTTGCTGCTTGGCTAGAAAAACAGCTCTCACATCGCTCCCTTTTGCATAAACACTCATTTTCTTTTTCTCACTTTTTGTTCTCTCATTCTCTCATTTGCACTCGATCTTCCCACTTTTTCTTTGCTCATACTCTAGTGTTTGGTCACTCTCTCTCTTAACCTCATTAGTGTTTGAACTCTCAATCTCTCCTTTTCTCTCACTCTCTTTCCTTTGCTCACTCACTCTTATTCTCACTTGATCTTCATACACCTGTTGAGGTGTTAAAGGCACAAGAGTGATCGTTCGTCCATCCTTGGTAAAAGAATATCTATTCTTAAACCCATCATGTGTCACTTTCCTATCATATTGCCATGGACGTCCCAAAAGCAAGTGACCTGCGTGCATAGGTACAACATCACATAACACCTCATCTTTGTACCTACCAATAGCAAATGATACTAGCACTTGTTTCGTCACCTTAACTTCTCCACAATCATTCAACCATTGTAATTTGTATGGTTTAGGATGCTTAGAAGCAGTCAAGCTCAATTTCTCTACTAACTCGGTGCTAGCAACATTAGTGCAACTGCCCCCATCAATGATCATACTGCAAACTCTATTCTTGATATGACATCTAGTATGGAAAATATTCTCACGTTGCACCTCATCACCTTTCTTCACCTGCACACTCAAAGCGCGCCTAGCCACTAACAATCTCCCATCTACAGGATATGCAACCTCAACATCACTAGCATCTTCCAACGGTGGCATCTCATCATCATCACTCTCACCTTCGGTTTCTACATCTCCATCTTCCCTCAAGATCATAACTCGCTTATTAAGACATTGAGAAGAGATATGCCCTCTACCTAAGCATTTAAAGCATTTAATGTCCCTATTTCTCTTCTGACTTTCCTCAGACTTGCCCTTATCGTGACTACCACCACCCTCCTTAGGTTTAGTACCCTCGGCCTTTGGCTTGAAAGGTGTCTTTTATCCTTTTTACCCCAAGTCGACTTCCACGAGGATGTAGAACCTGAATTACTACCATACCGTGACATGGTACCCCTTCGCTTGAGTTGCCTCTCCACCTTCATGGCCATATGAACCATTTCCTCCACTTCGACATAATGCTGTAACTTCACAATGTTAGCAATGTCCCTGTTTAACCCTTGCAAGAATCGAGCCATAGTAGCCTCCCTATCTTCATACACATTAGCTCTAACCATGGCTATCTCCATCTCCTTGTAATAATCCTCTACACTCCTAGAACCCTATGTAAGACCTGCCAATCGTTGGTATAGCTCCCTATAGTACGAACTAGGAACAAATCGCCTCCTCATAACGGCTTTCATGTCATCCCAAGTGTTTATAGGACTCTCTCAATTTCTCCTTCTATTCAACACTAGCTGATCCCACCAAACTACAGCATAATCCACAAACTCGGTTGCGGCTAGCTTCACTTTCTTCTCCTCGGCAAAGTTATGGCACTCAAAAACCAACTCCACCCGTTTCTCCCACTCAAGGTACACATCAGGATCCATCTTCCCTTGAAAAGAAGGTATTTTCATCTTTATGCTACTAAGATCCCTATCCTGTCTATCATTCCATCTTCCTCTCTCATTCCCAATCACATAATTCCTATTATCCCTATTGCCATTACCTCTACCTCCACGTCCACCTCTACCACCTCTAAAGCGATCCCTATGGGCATTGAAGACATTATCTTCGAATTCTAATTCATCTCCATGGAAAACCCTAAAGTCATCCTCATACTCATCATCACCACCACCATGTAATTCTGGAGTCCTCCGTTGTTGCCCTCTTTGCAAATTAGCTATGGCCTCATCTTGTCTCTCCAATGGATCTCTAATATCTCTAAACACCACATTCATTCTCTCAAACTGTTGCTGCATTGCTTTGAGCACATTTGCCTCACCAATCCTTTCTCCTCCTTCAATATCTTTTTCATTACTCGAGGACATGATTGAAACCTGCAAAAAATGTTAGAAAGAAATAATCCTCACAACACTCCCTCACGTGTTTCACTTTAATCCTCACGTGTTTAACACTCATCAATCTTGTTTTTGCTCAACACTCGTAATCTAACTCAACACTCCCTGTCCACACTCAAGTTTTGTCTCTAAGTTCTTTATGGAACTAATCAACCTACCAAGGTCAACCTTAAAGTAATCACCTTGACTAATCTTCCACAAAAGAATAACACACGTTTATGAAAAGAAATAAGGAAACAAGAAAGACACTTAAGAAAGAATAAAGACACAAAAGAAATAAGGAAACAAGAAAGACACTTAAGAAAGAATAAAGGCACAAAAGAAATAAGGAAACAAGAAAGACACTTAAGAAAGAATAAAGGCACAAAAGAAATTAATTATGGTCAAAGTAAGAAACAAATGGAAACGAGATGATTTCGATGGAAATTAAATTAGGAATGATAAAAATTTGCCCCTTTGATTTAAGCAAGACCAGAATGGAAAGAAAAAAATTTAATTTCTTTGTTTAGACAGGACCAGAATGGAAAGAAATAAATTTAATTTCTTTGTTTAGACGGACCAGAATGGAAAGAAATAAATTTAATTTCTTTGTTTAGGCAAAAACAAAATAGGAAGGAATTTAAATTGATTCCTTTTGTTTAGGCAAAAATATAAAAGGAAAGAAATAAGATTGACTCACTTTAAATGCTTTCCTTATGTAAGATGCCCAACTAGAAAGGAAATAAAGTCTCAACTTCCTATAATTAAGATTTTCTTTTCTTTCTTTTTCTTTTTTTTTTTTTCTGGATTTTTTTCTCTCTGTTTTTTTTTTTTTACTTCTTTTTTCTTTTTTTTTTTAACTTCTTTTTTTTTTTTTTTTTTTTGCCTTTTGTGATGACGTGAACAGTAACTTTAAAAAAAGATGCGTGAACAGTAACTTGCCAAAATAAAGATGACGTGAACAGTAATTGCAAATCAAGATGAACAATAAGAACACACCAAATTTGTCATGTGAACAGTAACCGAACAGATGAATAGATCTGATTTTTTTTTTTTTTTGAAATAAATCCCGAATTAATTAACCTAAAGCTCTGATACCAAATGATGAGAAACTCGTATATATATGATACGACACCCACAAGCAATTTGAATCAACAACCCCAAGAAAGTTTAATTCAGGAATAGATAAAAGAAAATAAAAGAAAGTACCTTGACCCAATGATTAGTGAACCACGAACCAAGATAACAAAGACGCCACTCCCAAGAACAAGAGAAGGATGAGGGAGATAAGTCAAGTTGATAACTCAAGAAATCAATCCTTGATAAATTCTCAAAGTTCTTCAAGAACAAAGAGAGAAAATTGAAATTTCATTCATAAAATTGGCTAATCCTGTTTATGAGGTTTACATGGCCTTTTATAGGCAAAACAAATAAAACCCTAGCTTCTAAACATCACTTGGACGCCCTAACACCTTAATACACCCCACTTGGGCTTAAATTAACTAAGTTTGGGCTTAAAATAATAAAATTTGACAGCTTAAAACTTAAACCCATGACCCATCACGAAATTAAGTAAATAAAAGCCTAATGTAATCAAAGTTTGATACTTAACAAACTAATTAAATAAACTAACATAATTAAACCAGCCCACAAGACAAATTAAGCTCAAATTAATACAAACAAATGAAACCAGCCCAATTTGCCTTCAAATAGCCACCCAAGCCTTCAATATTTATGATCTTGAACTTGAATCATATTTTGAAGCCTTGGTGTCCTTCCATGTCGTCCAATCCTTGTTGCGCAAGACTCTTGGCCCAAATCTCTTGAATCAGCCCATTTAATGTTTCCTTTATTCTTTTAGCTCTAGCCCTTGTCATAGGCCCTCCATTGATGCTCAAAGGATCATTAGGCTTGCTTCCTTGGTTTCCATCATTACGCAACACTTGATCTCTATGATCTAGGATCTCTACTGGAAGCTCCTCGTAGGTCAAGTTTTCCTTCAACTGAACTGGTTACTCTTAAAGAATGTGAGAAGGATCAGTTATATACTTGCGTAACATAGAGACGTGGAACACGTCATGGAGGTTGGCTAGCTCTAACGGTAGCTTTAATCGATAAGCCACTTCACCCACTTTGTCTACAATCTCATAGGGGCCCATGTATCGTGGGCTTAACTTTCCATGTTTTCCGAATCTCAGAATATCCTTCCAGGGCGAGACTCATAGAAACACTTGATCACCCACTTCAAACTTTAAATCTCTTCTTCAATTTTTCGCATAGCTTTTCTGTCTGTCGCTTGCTATCTTCAACCGCTCTCTAATCATATTTACTTTCTCGGTTGTATCTTGGACAATCTCTGGGCCAATTAATCTTCTCTCCCCTACTTCGTCCCAACAGACTGGGGTTTTGCACTTCTTGCCATATAATGCCTCATAAGGTGCCATACCAATACTCGACTGCTAGCTATTATTATAGGCAAACTCTATCAATACTAGGTAATTATCCTAGCTCCCCTTGAACTCCATCACATAGGTTTTCAACATATCTTCGAGAGTCTGGATGGTTCTCTCTGATTGGCCATCTATCTATGGGTGAAAAGCAGTACTGAAGTGTAATCTGATGCCCATGGCATCTTGTAGCTTCAACCAAAATCGAGAAGTGAAGCGAGAATCTCTGTCTGATACAATAGACACTGGTGCGCCATGTAACCTTACTATCCCGTCTACATATAACTGTGCATAACTTTCTAGAGAATAAGTATTATTAACAGCAATGAAGTGGGCCGACTTCGTCAATCTATCCACGATAACCCAAATGGCATCATGTCCATGCTGTGTCCTGGGAAGTCCCGTCACGAAATCCATCGTGATCCTTTCCCATTTCCACTCAGGAATGGATAAAGGCTGTAGTAAACCTGTTGGTTTCTGATGCTCAATCTTGATCTGTTGACAGGTTAGGCACTTGGATACGAACTCTGCTATCTCTCTCTTCATGCCTCTCCACCAGTAGTGGTCTCTCAAAGTCTGATACATCTTCGTACTCCCTAGATACATAGCATATGCAGAGGAGTGTGCCTCTTCCATGATTTCTTTCTTCAACTCTGCTACATCTGGCACGCATAATCATTGGCCCAACACTAGTGTTCCATCACTTCGCAAAGTGAAGCTACTCTGTTGTCCAGCCTCTATCTTGCTTCTCAATTTCATCAAGTACTGATCATGAGCTTGTAAGTCTCTAACTCTGTCTACTAACACTGGCCAAATATGGAAAGTTGCTACTAGAACATCTGATTCTACTGTCTTTAAACTGACCCTCATAGATCTCAACTTTACTAGCATCTGCAAGTACTCTGCTTTAAGCTGGGCTACGGAACCAGAGGGTTTCCTGCTTAGCGCATCTACTACTACATTTACCTTGCCTGGGTGGTATTCAATGGTGCAGTCATAGTCTTTAATAAGCTCTATCCACCTTCTTTGTCTCATGTTCAAGTCTTTCTGCGTGAACAAGTACTGTAGGCTCTTGTGATCAGGGAAGATCCTGCAAGGTACGCCATAGAGATAGTGTCGCCATATTCTCAAAGCGAACATTACAGCTACTAACTCTAAGTCGTGTGTTGGATAATTCACTTCATGCTTTTTTAATTGCCTTGAAGCATAAGCTATCGCTCTATCATGTTGCATTAACACACAACCTAAACCTTTCCTGGAGGCATCGCAATACACTGCAAACCATTCACTTCCTGAGGGAAGTGTAAGCACTGGTGCTGTAGTCAGCCTTTACTTTAACTCATCGAAACTGCTCTGACAGCCTTCTGATCAGATGAACTTCTCTTCTTTCCTTGTTAACTTGGTCAGTGGGGTGGCTATCTTTAAGAATCCTTTTACAAACTTTCTGTAGTAACCAGCTAAACCCAAGAAACTTCTGACTTCAGTTACGTTCGTGGGTGGTTTCCAATCTACAATGGCCTCTATTTTATGAGGATCTATTGAAATACCCTCGGCGGATACCACATGTCCCAAGAATGCTACTCGATCCAACCAAAATTGGCACTTGCTGAACTTTGCATAAAGCTGATGCTCTCTCAGAGTTTGTAATACTATCCTCAGGTGCTCTGCATGCTCCTCTCTACTACCTGAATATACCAGGATATCATCAATGGAAACTATGACGAACTTGTCTAAGTACGGTCTAAAGACACGGTTCATCAGATCCATAAAGGTTGCTGGGGCATTGGTTAAGCTGAATGGCATCACTAAGAACTCATAATGCCCATATTTAGTTCTGAAGGCTGTCTTGGGAACATCCTCCCTTTGCACTTTCGATTCTTTTAGCTCAACTGATGCCATCCGATACGGAGCTATAGAGATGGGTTTTGTGCTAAGTGCTAGCTCAATCTCGAACTTAATTTCTCTATCCGGAGGTAGTCTTGGAAGGTCCTCGGGAAATACATCAGAGAACTCGTTCACCACAGTAACTTCTGTCATTTGTAACTCAGTACTGCCAGCTTTTATGGCATACACCAAGTATCCCTGGCATGCTTTACGGAGCATCTTATTTGCTCGGATCACGCTTACTAAACTTGTAGAGAGTATTTTCCGCTCTCCACAAAAGATCACATCTGGTTCCCCAAGCTTGCTGAACTGCACCTTTTTTTAATAGCAGTCTACAGTCGCACGATGCTTGGATAACCAATCCATGCCCAAAATGATGTCGAAGTCATGAATATCGAGTACTATTAGATTAGCCTCAAACTCATGACTTGCTATAGTCACCTTACTTCCCATGTAAACTCTATCCGCAATAAGCGAATCACCTGTGAGAAGTGACACTACCATGCTACACTTGGTCGGACTCAACTCCATCCCGACTCTATCTATGAACTCTTGAGAAATAAAAGAATGGGTGGCTCCTAGGTTAGGTCTACCAATACATGAGCATCAGTATAATTGAGAGAAAGAGTACCTGTGACCATACCTGGTGTCGCCTCTGCCGCCTGTTGGGTCACCGTATATACTCTGGCAGCCTGACTACGAGGTCTACTTATCGGTGCTCTGGGCGGTCTACTAGGCTGTCCTCTGGGGGGTATGCCTCTACCTGCTCCGTCACTAGGTTGCCCCTGGACGGCTAATCTGGCCTCAAATGAACTCGACGTCATTGCACTGGGACAGTCTCTCATAAAGTGGCCCTCCTGTCCACACCTGAAACATCCGGTCTTGCCCTGAAGGCACTCACCGTGGTGTAACCGGCCACATCTAGCGCACAATGGTCGGCTCCTCCAGCTCTGTTGGCTCCAAGGCCCTGCTGATGACTGAACTGAGCTCTAACTCGTCGGAGGTCTTTGACCCTACTGTCGACTTTGTGACCATGCTGGGCGCTGACCACTCTTGGGTACTTTACTGGACTCTCCCTGATGGCTACCGGTCCAGCTTCGCTTTTGACTGAATTGCGCCTTTGACTTCAAGGCGATCTGGGCGCTCTACTCTACTCTACTCTGGTGGCTGCCTCTACCAGCTATCCATACCGAGTATGTGTAGCGGATGTTACTATGGTTCTGATCGTAGGATTGAGGCCTGCCATAAATCTGCTAATCTTCTGTTCTTCATTCTCAACAATGTGAGGAACTAGACGAACTAGCTCGGAGAATCTCTTTTCATATTCGGTCACTGTAGAGTCCCTCTGGTCTAACCTGTAAAATTCCTTAATCTTTTTATCTTTGTAAACCTTTGGGAAAAACTTATCTAGGAACCCTTTCTTAAAGCCTTCCCATGATACTCTAACTGGATGCGCTCTCTGATACGCCTTCCACCAATCTTTGGCTCGATTCTTCAACAGGAAAGTAGAGTAGACGACCATCTGTGTAAACCCCTAGTTTTGAACTATAACTTCTTAGCGTTAGAACTAGATGATGAAGTTCAAAGAATACAATTAGTCAACGATTATCCCAGTCAGAAATATTTCGGGAGTTTATAATTGTTAGCACTATTCGATAAGTGTATTAACGAGAATAAAGTAGATAAGAGTAAATTTATAATCTTTACAAAGAAGAGATATTTATAATTCTACAATGTGGACACATTCACAAATTAGAATTTTAGTACATAAATATCCATAAGTAATAAAGTGTTATTAAATGATTAAAGGAGAATTAGTGATTGTTCAACCAATCAATTAGAAGCAAATATTATCAAGAGAATAGAAAAAGAAGGGTGTAAGAGAAAATTACACAAATAAGAGAGGGAGTTTAATAAATTGGAAGAGATGGATGTAAGGAGTGTAATTAAAGGAAGTATTACTAATATATATATATATATATGATACTGGCTAAGATTATTTTCAGCAATCAAGAAACCGTTCAGTCAAAAAAAGTAAGTGGAAGCTGCTGGAACTGAAAGCAGTCATCAGTCGAGAAACCAGCAGAAGACGCGTGAGAGAGAGAAAGATCAGCGAGCAGTTCAGCATGAGCCAAAAAGGAGGCCGAGAAGAGAAGAAGGGAGAAGTGATCAGCAACGGAAGGAAGCAAGGTAGCTGCTGGTCGAGCAAGACAAAACAGCAACCTGCAGAACAGACATGAGGCAATAGCTGCAGATTGGGTGGAAGAAGAAAGACCGAACTGCAGGCTGGTCGCGAGGGAAGAAGCGGCTGGCATGCACTGCAGCTTGCTGTCCAAACAAGAGAAGAAAGGAAGAAGAAGCACCAGCAACCAGAACCAGCAGCGAAATGGAACAGGGCTGGTCGTGGGAGACGTGAGCAGAAGCGAAAAACAGAACCGAGACAGAGGGTAGCGAGCTGGACGGCCAGTAAAAAAAAATGGAGGAAAATAACCCCTTCCCAGGCCATTCAAGCCTCCAAACATTTCTTTAAACCCTCTCTCAGGTCTCTCTCAACTCTCCAAACAAAGAACCAAGTAAGAAAATCAAGTTTCTCAATCTTTTCTTGCTGAAAATTTCAGCAATGTTGCTAAAAAGCTTGATGCAGAAGTTTTGTTGATTTGTGTGGTTAGATTGCTTTTAAATCTTGATAGAACTTTACATGATTGTTATAGAATCATCAATGAGGAGTTTTGAGTGTAATTGATGCCATAACTTGATGTAAATGGGCTGTCACACCCTCCCTCAAAATTGAAACTGAAAATGGTGTTTTATGCACACGAAGTGATTGAGAAAAGTCTTGAGTGAATTTTGAGCACCCTAATGACCAAGTTAGACCTATGTATGTATTAGAGACTTGAAGGGCAGTAGTTAGACCTTGAAATTAGATGGTTTTGAAACCAATTTCAAGCCTCAAAGAGGTTAGAAAAGTTAGAGAAGTGTTTAGAATTGCAAAGGCATTGTTATAGATAAAAAAAGGGGATTCCCGAACTCAAATTTGAGCTAGAGGAGACCTGACCATATTTGGCTTATTTGGGGGTGTTCTACACCTCAAATGATGCCTAGGAACCATAGAAAACCATAGGTTTTGGAACGGATCGAATCCGATAAAAATTGTGCAAGTTATGCACAATATAGTGCCATTAGAGATCTGAGAAGTGAAACGGTTAGCTTAATGCAATTTTTATGGCACAAAATGAGTTTAGTTAGTCATTATAAGTTAAATGAAGCTTAGTTATGGAATAAAATCTAACGTCGCTAATCCGAAACCAAGAGTTTACAAAACGTGCATTAAATTGCACCCGAAAGTGCCCAAAACGGATGTTTTCATTAGATTTGATATAGCAAACGATAATATTTCTCAATGAAATTTGTCGTGTGACTAGAATGTGATATAAGTGAGCCATAGGAAAAAGAATGAAGGAAAACGGAGCCCCGAGCAGCAGGTTATCACTTGTTCTGTCAAGGGCTATCCATTTTAAATAAAATTGTGATTTTTCATTTTAAACCTCCGACAAGTAAACGGACCGTGTGGGGATATCCCTAGGGGTCCAAAACTAAAAATTTTCCACAAAAATCGGGATTTGAGAGTCTCGGTTGATTTAGAAACGAGTTAGGAGCTATATAGAGAGAATTGGGCATAGTTGGGAATTCCTAACATATAGTTGAGAAATGGAGGTTTTGTTAATAGTAATGATGAGAACTTGTTGTATAGGTGACGAGCACGTGAGCGGCGTCCAGGAGCCTCGTCGAGACGCTTGATGCGACCTTGAGGTAAGTGGTTCGCCACTTGACTTCTTTTTCAATTTCATGAAATCGCTTGATGTTTGAAATTAAATATGCTAGTAAGTAATCAAAGAAAATGAGAATGCTTTCTTATATAAATGTCAAAGTATGAATGTATAGGTTCCTATGGATCCTATATGAGAATAGAAATTGATACCCAGTTGTTGTTAAAAGAGTATGAAATTAGAAAAGTATTTAGAGGTTTTGAAAATATAGAGTTTTGTGCTTTAGCACTAGAAAAATTGATAATAAAACCCATGTGTATACCCTATAAGTTAATGAGATTTAGCGTTACGTGACGACGCAGAGAATTCCGTCCGTAATCGCTCAGTTTATAGAAAAGTATAGCGCTACGTTGCGAGGCAGACAATTCCGCACGTAGTTAGTTAGTTGACAGTTAGCGCTACGAAGCGATGCAGTAAATTCCACTCGTAGTCGTCTAGAGATTTAGCATTACATTTGCGATGCAGAGAATTCCGCATTGTAGTTGTTCAGTGAATAGTTTAGCACCCTACGTACGATGCAGTAAATTCCGTAACGTAGTGGTTGAGATGCATTAGTAAGCTTCACATTGGCGTTAGTTAAAATCGCCCGTGATGGTTATAACGAGTCAAGGGTATACATGGAGAGTTTTAAAGAAAATTTTAAAGACTTGTAAATTATATGTTAGTATGTGTGATATGATATCTTATGATGTTATCGCACTAACTTGCTGTTCGTTTTGTAGCTTGTTTGTTTTCATTTCGCGCCACCGCCAGACGAGACTGACTTTTGCTTATATATATATATCTATAGGTGGGCAATCGTGCAAGACGCTGGAATATTTTGTATATGTATTTAATCGTGTATATTGTGAATTTGAATGATGTAGGGATTGTAAAAGTGATAAATATTCTTGCATTTATACATTTGGTGCACTTATGTATCTATGAATTGTTTATGCTTATGAAACTGTGATGAATGATGCATGATTGAGAATAACGAAGTTGGGAGGTTTACAGAAATGGTTGAAGTGTTGTTTTCTTGACAGGTAAAATTTTGGTTTATCAAAAACGCAGCCGTTATGCTGCCGAAATTTTTAGAAAATGAAATTGAAATAGAATCAAACAAAAGGTTTATCCCTCCCAACCAATAACAGATAAAACCAAATCACTAAGTTTTAACGAGTAAACCGGATACAGAAAGATAGGGTTCGCTTCCCGGATGTCTTCGATCCGACAAGTCGATTTCAAGGAATTCGTTGAAGTGCCCGGTAGGATCCTCCAAACGAGAGCTTAGATAAGGTCTGGGAAGGGTCCTGTCAATCTGATCCTCTGTGCAGCCTATAACCTGAAATATTTCTTCGTTCGTCACTAGCCATGACCATGCTATCTCTGGGTCTCCGGTCCCGTCATATTGCTTAGCGCCTAACCTGATGGCGCGCTCTGACGTCGCTCCTATCTCTCGCGATTGCCGAAGAACTGCTGCTAGCATTTGGGCCATATGCTCCATCTGCCCCGGATTAGGTCCTGGGGCAGGCTCTAATCTTGCTGGCTGTGACGGCCCTGGGTGTGAGGAACTAACTGACACGTTGACGGACTCGTCAACCTGCTCTCTATTTGGTGTAGGTGCCTCTGCGGCAGCCTGTCTCGTCCTTGGACGATCTCTACGCTGCATGACTATAGATGTATTTAACACACTAATAGCCAAAATCAAAATTCAAGTTTAGCAAACTAGCTCAATAAAGGCTGGCATGATAATTTCATGCAATATTAATTTAAACTCTACTGCATAAACTTTTACTTAGCAACTTGCCTTGAAGCATATTCATAATATGCTGAATTTAATTACTATAACTTATACTTTAACTTATGCAATCGATGAAAGCATAACATCTCAAAATCTTTAAAAGAATGCATGCACATAATAACTTCGTGCCTTCAGCATAACTAGCACATAATTTGTGCGGAATAGTTCAATTTTTTTTTTTCTGAAAACTTTTTCTTAACTGAACGAGAACCGGGCTCTGATACCAACTTGACAGGACCCTTCCCAGACCTTATCTAAGCTCTCGTCTGGAGGATCCTGTCGGGCACTTCAACGGATTCCTCGAAACCGACTCGTCAGATCGAAGACCTCAGGGAAGCGAACCTTATCTTTATGTTCCGGTTTACTCGTTAAAACTTAGTGATTTGATTTTTATCGTGACTGGTTGGGAGTGTTAAACACTTTCTTTGATTCTATTTCAAATTCATTTTATAAAAATTTCGACAGCATAACAGCTGCGTTTTTTATAAAACCAAAATTTAACCTGTAAGGAAAATGACACTTCGACTATTTCTGAACACCTCTCAACTTCTTATTTCTCAATCATGCATCATTCATCACGATTTCATAAGCATAAATAATGAGTTCGAATTTAACATGTACATATATGAACTATATACATAAAACGCATGAATGTTTACAACTTACAAATTCAACATCATTGTAATTCAAAAGGTAATAGGTTAAATACATATACGAAAATGTAAATACACATGTCTTGCGCTGACGCCCATCTATCAATGTATATGCAAACAAAAGATCTCGATCTAATCCGACGGCGGCGTGCTATAAAAACAAATAAGCTACAAAATAAACAAGGGGTTAGTGCAATAAGGATATATAATATCACATACACCAACCTAAGAATTTATTATTTACTCGAGTTTTATAACTTCTTTATATTCTTCCATATGCATCCTTGACTCGTTCTAACCATCACGGGCGATTTTAACTAACGCCAACGTGAAGCTTACTAATGCATCTCAACCACTACGTTACGGAATTTACTGCATCGTACGTAGGGCGCTAAACTATTCACTGAACAACTACAATGCGGAATTCTCTGCATCGCAAATGTAGTGCTAAATCTCTAGACGACTACGAGCGGAATTTACTGCATTGCGTCGTAGCGCTAACTGTCAACTAACCAACTACGTGCAGAATTGTCTGCATCGCAACGTAACACTATACTTTTCTATAAACTTAGCGATTACGAACGGAATTCTCTGCGTCGTTATGTAACGCTAAATCTCATAGCTTTTAAGGTGTACACATGGGTTTTCATAGTACATTTCTTTAAGTGCAAAAGCACAAATGTCATAAGTTTGAAAATCTTGAAATTTTCTCATTTCAAATTCTTTTCTTGACAACTTAACATTCATCTCAACTGCGATAGATCCCATAAGAATCTAAACTTTCAACTTAAACTTCAATAATAACAATCACATTCATTTTTCTTTAGTACTTAGCTAATATATTCATTTCGACATTAAAAGATTGACATGGGATCTAAGTAACTACAAGTGGCGAACCACTTACCTCAAGGTCGCGTCAAGTGTCTCGACGAGGCTCCTGAACGCCGCTCATGCGCTCGTCACCTACACAACAAGTTCTCTTCATTACTATTAACAAAAAAACCTCCATTTCTCAACTATATGCTAAGAATTCTCAACTATGCCCAATTTTCTCTATATAGCTCTTAACTCGTTTCTAATTCAACCGAGACTCTCAAATCCCGATTTTTGTAGAAAAGTTTTATTTTTGGACCCCTAGGGATATCCCCACATGATCCGTTTACTTGTCGGAGGCTTAAAACGAAAAATCACAATTTTATTTAAAATGGACAGCCCTTGACAGAACAGACAATAACCTACTACTCGGGGTTCCGTTTTCCTTCGTTCTTTTTCCTACGGCTCACTTACATCACATTCTAGTCACACGATAAATTTCATTGAGAAATATTATCGTTTGCTAAGTCAAATCTAATGAAAACGTCCATTTTGGACACTTTCGGGTGCATTTTAATGCCCGTTTAATAAACTTTGGGTTTCGGATTAGCGACGCTAGATTTTCTTTTATAACTAAGCTTCATTTAACTAATAATGACTAACTAAACTCATTTCAAGCCATAAAAATTGCGTTAAGCTAGCCGTTTCATTTCTCAGAGTTCTAACGGTACTATTTTGTGCATAACTTGCATAATTTTTATCGAACTCGATCCGTTCCAAAACCTATGGTTTTCTATGGTTCCTAGGCATCATTTGAGGTGTAGAACACCCCCAAATAAGCCAAATATGGTCAGGTCTCCTCTAGCTAAAAATTCAGCTCGGGATTGACATTTTTGACCACAACTATGCCTTTGCAACTCTAAACACCTCTCTAACTTTTCTAACCTCTTTAAGGCTTAAAATTGGTTTCAAAACCATCTAATTTCAAGGTCTAACTACTGCCCTTCAAGTCTTTAATACATACTTAGGTCTAACTTGGTCATTAGAGTGCTCAAAATTCACTCAAGACTTCAATCAACCACTTGGTGTGCATAAATACCATTTTCGGTTTCTATTTCGTTTGTACATATGATAGCCCATATTTACATCTTTTATGGCATCAATTACACACAATAATCATCTCTTATGGTTTCATAACCCTCACATGAGGTTCTAACAAGTTTTAAAAGTAATATTCCAACATGAATCAACAACAACTTCACAAACAAGCTGTCAACACATTCTGGTTCTATTTCAGCAGAAAATTAAAAACAATTAAGCTGAAATCTTACTTAATTCTTAGCTTAGGGAGTTGAGAGGGGTCTAAGAAGGATGTTTGAGGGCTTGGAAGGCAACTTGAGTGGTGGTTCTTCCCCTTTCTCTCCTGGCAGACGAGCCTTGTCGCAGTTCTGCTCGCGATTGTGCTTCGCGGTTTTGTTCACGACCAACTCACGTTCTGTTCATTTGGTTCTGCTGCTATTCGCACCTCCCACGTCCAACAACGGCTAGAGCACCTCCTTCCTCATCCTTGGTTGTCCAGCTTGCTGCAGTTCACGGCCAGGAGCTTCTTCCCTCGCGATCTACTCTTGCGCGAGTTGTCCTGCGTGTCTGGTTCTGCTTCTGCTTCCACGTCTGAACTGTTTTGGTTCAGCTGCTGCCTTCTTGCTCGACCAGCAGCCACTTAGTCTCCTTGCTTGCTGGTTGCTTCTCTTCTTCTCTTCTGGTTCTCCTCTCACAAGTCACGGCTGGATTTCTCGTGAAGTTTCCACTTCTTTCTCGGTTGATGACTGACTGTTTGTGTTTTTGCTAAAATTGGCTGAAAAAAATTCAGCAAAGTGTTGATATTTATAGTCAACAACTTCTATAAATTGCATCTTGTCCCATTTCTTTTTAGTTTCATTCTCATCTCCTTTCCTTGAAGTTCTCTCACAGCAACACCCCTTTTGGTCTCCCGTGTTTAATTCGTTTCTCATTTGATTTTAAATCTCGTCTCGCTAGAATTTATTTTAAAAATGTTAAGCTTGTTTTATTAATCTTGATTCTCTATTTTTAATCGAATTTTAATTCGATTATTCTTTACTAAAATCTTGGATTTCCTAACTTTGATTTTCATTGGGACGTTACTAACTTTCTATGGTCGACGAGTTTCGACGTATTCTCGAGTTTTATAACTCTCAGAGGCCGTGGCTTCCAATTTATTACTATCGAGATCGATTTTTAACTATCTAATCTCTCTTTTAATACTAGGAGATTATAATGCGAGAATAGGGGTTTACAATTAACTTGCACCACAACATGCATTAGTCCACTAAAATCAGTTTGTCTCTCCCCTGATATAGTGTAAACTCCTAGCTCCGACTACTAAAGTCCCAACATTAGAAATTAAGTTCGAGAGATAATATATAACTCTCAACGTTTAATTGATTTAATTTCATAGCCTCCAAAATTTATTCAATTAGAATACGACGAAATTCGTTGTATATAAAAGTTTAGTAACGTGTTAATAAAAATCCAAGTTAGGATTTTAAAATAATGATCAATGAGGATTCGAATTAAAATTCAAATAAAAAAAAGAGAGTTAAGATCAATGAGTCAAGTTTGAAAAATTAAAATAAATTCTAAACTAGACGCGCGATTAAATCAAATGAGAAACGAAATAAATACGGAAGAATATCGAGGGGTGTTGCCGTGAGAGAGCATCAAGAAAAGGAGATGAGAATGAAATTAAATAATAGTTGGGGCAAGATGTAATTATGAAGAGTTGATTACTATAAATATCAACCTTAAGCTGAAATTGTTTCAGCAAAAACACAAACAGATCAGTCACAGCCGAGAGGAAGAAACTAGTGGAAGAATCGAGAGAGAGAGAGAGGTCGAGTGAAGATGATGCCGTGAGAAGAAGAAGGCGTGACAAGAAGAAGCAAGGCAGCAGCTAAACTAAACTCAAACCAGAACAGTTCAGATGTGAAATCAAGAAGCAGAACCGAAGCTACCAGCCCCAGCAACAGATTTCAGCACACAAGGATAAGAGCAGAACCGAAGAGAAGGAGAACTAAAGTGCTCGACCAGGAGAAGAGAGGAAGAAGTCATGTAAAGGAGCAACAAACCAAAAGCAATCAACAGCTGAACAAGAAATAAAATAGAGTAGGGCTGGTCGTGGAAGAAGAACAGAACCGAGACAGAACACAGAGGCTGGACGAGCAGCAAAGGAAACTTGAGGAAATCAAACCCTTTCCAGCCCATTCAAGCCTCCAAATCCTTCTTTGAACCTTCTCCCAAGTCTCTCTCAACTCTCCAAACAAAGAACCAAGTAAGAAAATCAAGTTCTTAATCTTTTCTTGCTGAAAATTTCAGCAGTGCTGCTGAGAAATTTCTACAGGATTTTTGTTGGTTTATGTGATTAGATTGCTTGTAAATCTTGTTAGAACCTTAGGAGATTGTTATAGAATCATCAAGGATGAGTTTTGGGTGTAATTGATGCCTTAAATTGATGTAAATGGGCTGTTACACCCTCCCTCAAAATAAAAACCGAGATTGGTGTTTTATGCACACCAAGTGATTGACAAAAAGTGTGAGTGAGTTTGAGAGCTTTGGATGACAAAGTTGTGTTTATGTGAGTGTTGAGGACTTGAAGAGCAGTAGATAGCCTTGATTTTATATGGTTTTGAACTCAAAATTTGGTATGAAAAAACATAGAAAAGCATAGAGAGGCATGTAGAGATCAATAGAGCAAATTTGACAATTTTGCAATCCCGAGTGGAATTTTTGAGCTATAGAAGACCTGACCAAAACTGACCTATATGGGGGTGTTCTACACCTCAAATGATGCCTAGGAACCATAGAAAACCATAGGTTTTGGAATGGATCGAATCCGATAAAAATTGTGCAAGTTATGCACAAAATAGTGCCGTTAGAGCTCTGAGAAGTGAAACGGTTAGCTTAATGCAATTTTTATGGCACGAAATGAGTTTGGTTAGTCATTATTAGTTAAATGAAGTTTAGTTATGGAAGAAAATCTAGCGTCGCTAACCCGAAACCAAAAGTTTGCAAAATGGGCACTTAATTGCGCCCGAAAGTGTCCAAAACGGACGTTTTCCTTAGATTTGACATAGCAAACGATGGAGTTTCTCGACGAAATTTTCTGGGTGACTTAGTTATGTGATAAGGAGACGCTAGAAAAAGGAACGGAGGTGAAACCATGGCTGGTTTCAATTCTGTTTTTCGTGGTCAACCGTATAATTAAAAAGTTGACTTTTTGTTTTAAGCTTTTGGAGACCAAACGAAACATATGGGGATGATCCTAGGGGTCTAGAAGTAAAAATTTTACAAAGAAATCGAAGTTAGAGAGTTTCGGTTGAGTTAGAAACAAGTTAGGAGATTATATAGAGAAAAATGGGTCTTAGTTGAGATTATTAACCTTGAAGTTGAGATTCTCAACTTTTCAAATTATCACTAGTAATGATGAGATCATGTTGTGTAGGTGACGAGCACGTGAGCGGCGTCCAGGAGCCTCGTCGAGACGCTTGACGCGGCCTCGAGGTAAGTGGTTCGCCACTTAATAGCTTTGTAAATTATTATACCATTTCTTGAATATGTTAAAGGAATACAGTAGCTAAAGAATGAATGAAATAATACATATAATGATGTAGTTAAAGTTTAAGCATATGGATTCTTATGGAATTCATATGCTACTAGAAAGTGATAATGAGTTGCTTGTAAAGAAAATGGAATAAAGAAAGTGTTCAAAATTTTTAAACTAGTGACATTTGTGCTTTTGCACTTAAAGAAATGTATTATAAAAACCCATGAGTACACCTTAAAAGCTATGAAATTTAGCGTTACGTGACGATGCAGAGAATTCCGTCCGTAATCGCTCAGTTTATAGAAAAGTATAGCGCTACGTTGCGATGCAGACAATTCCGCACGTAGTTGGTTAGTTGACAGTTAGCGCTACGACGCGATGCAGTAAATTCCGCTCGTAGTCGTTGAGAGATTTAGCACTACATTTGCGATGCAGAGAATTCCGCATTGTAGTTGTTCAGTGATGAGTTTAGCGCCCTACGTACGATGCAGTAAATTCCGTAACGTAGTGGTTGAGATGCATTAGTAAGCTTCACGTTGGCGTTAGTTATAATCGCCCGTGATGGTTAGAATGAGTCAAGGATACACATGGAAGAGTTTTAAAGAAAATTTTAAGACTTGAAATTTTATATGTTAGTATGTGTGATATGATATCCTATGATGTTATCGCACTAACTTGTTGTTCGTTTTGTAGCTTGTTTGTTTTTATTGCGTGCCATCGTCGGACGAGATCGAGATCTTTTGTTTGTACATACATTGGTAGGTGGGCAATAGCGCAAGACGTGTATATACATTTTTGTATATGTATTTAACCTATTAACTTTTGAATTACATTGATGTTGAATTTGTAAGTTGTAAATATAATCATGCATTCTATATATATAGTTCATATATGTACATGTTGAATTTGAATTCATTGTTTATGCTTATGAAATGGTGATGATTGATGCATAATTGAGAATAAAGAAGTTGGGAGGTGTTCAGAAATAGTCGAAGTGTCATTTTCCTTACAGGTTAAATTTTGGTTTATCAAAAACGCAGCCGTTATGCTGCCGAAAATTTTATAACATGAATTTGAAATAGAATCAAAGAAAAGGTTTATCCCTCCCAACCAGTAACAGATAAAATCAAATCACTAAGTTTTAACGAGTAAACCGGATACAGAAAGATAGGGTTCGCTTCCCGGATGTCTTCGATCCGACGAGTCGGTTTCGAGGAATCCGTTGAAGTGCCCGGCCGGATCCTCCAAACAAGAGTTTAGATAAGGTCTGGGAAGGGTCCTGTCATATAGTGTTGAGCAGTAGCAAGGGATTCACACGAGAAGGTCCAGCATCCCCAGCATCATCATCATCAGCATCCTCACTGACTATTGCAGTAACTTTCTCCCTTTTAGGACAATCCTTAGCACGATGAGGACCACCACAAATAAAACAACCCTGTTGTGATTTTGTGTAACCAGAATTATGGTCCTTTCCCTGGTTCTTTTCCTCTTCCTTTCCCTCATATTTCTGCTTCCCAGCAGCTTTGTTCTTCCCCTTTCTGCCTTCAACAGACTTCCCCTTGTCTGTGCTAGAAGAAGAACTATCCCCACGGTAATCCACAAGACTCTCAGCAGCCGCCATGGCTGAGGGTATGTCCTTCACACCCTGTCTTCGTAATTCTGCCTGCGCCCATCCCTGCAAACCAGACATGAAGTTGAACAGCTTGTCATCCTCTGACATATTTTTGATGTCCAACATCAAAGAACCGAACTCCTTCACATAATCTCTGATAGAACCAGTCTGTTTTAACTTCTTAAGGGACTCCCTTGCCACCCACGAAGTGTTACAAGGCAGGAATTGATCCTTCAACTCCTTTTTCAGAGACTCCCAAGTCTTAATTCTCGGTCTGCCTGCACTAAGATCATCCGCCATCCTAGTTCGCCACCATAACTTTGCATCCTTGCACAAATACATGCTGGTTATGGATACCTGTTCCCCCACTGGTATCCTAGCAGCCCGAAAATATTGTTCCATATCCCACAAAAAGTTTTCCAACTCCTTGGCATTCCTACTGCCATCGAAGTGCTTCGGCTCTGGAACTTTAATCTTCGAAACAGTCCCCTCCTCATGAGGCTGAACCACTGCCCTTCTCAACAGTCTGATTTCATCCTCCATAGAACTGATCCGAGCCCTTAAACCATCTACCACTTCTGAGTTCTCCATTCTCACGTTTCCCAGCCTGCTTTCCACTTCCTGCACAAAGTCTGAAAGTGTTGTCTGTAGTGTGAGAATCCTCTCAAAATTTTCGACAGTCACTGTTGCAAGATCCCCATACCCTTGTGGAGGCTCTCCAACAATTTGTTCTAGCCTACTGATCCTCTCTTTCGCATCTGCAAGGGTCATTTTGCACAGAATTACACAACCAGTCTTCCAACCGTGCTCTGATACCAACTGTCACACGCCTACTTTTTGCCTAAGAATTTTCAGCGTGCTGGCGCTAGAAATGCCCTTCCTAGCCAGCCTAAAACCCACACACACTGCCACCAAACAGTGTAGTTTGCTGCTGCCACTGATTTCCACGAAACTGTGCACCAACACAGCCTGTCAAGCCCCCACACAGCCTGCTCTGCCCCAACACAGCCTGCTGTAAATCTGGAACAACCCAACACCCTTGTGTACCTGCAATTTCGCCTGCTGCCTGCCAAGCAATTCCTACACACAATGCACTACACAAAACAGCACATAATAACAACAAGAAAGCACAGAAGACAACAAGCTTACGGGGGTCCGCCCCCAACCCAACTCAACTTTCTCTTTTATTGAATCAGGAAACAATACACAAGATTACAAGGCAACAACCCAAGTGAGTCCGCTCACTTTTTCAACAACAGCAACAACAACCTATTTCAGCCTACAAACAACATATAAATACAGGTTGCAGTTGACAAGCCCAACTGCGTAACTGTGCTGGCACCAACCAGCGTTTTACACATAAGCAAACCAGCAGTTACCACCCAATAACTGCCACACAACTGCCCAGTATCAGACTGCATCCACTGTCTACATGAGATAACCGCCCATAACTGTCCCACATGTGTGAGTGTATCTGCATGTCCATGCCCACACGTGCCATGCAAATACACCATGCTGCCAACAAGTTCACAAGACTCAGCCCCAACTGATAACTGTCTTACCTGACACTTGCTGCCCATGGCCTTACTGCCCACACATTGCCTTGCTTTGCCTCAGCTTGGCTTGGTCAGTCCCCTTGGCTGATACTCATGCTGCCATGCACAGATCATTGCAAGCCCCCAAACTGCCCGCAATCTGCATGTGTTGCACGCCCAAATCCCTGCATGCACACTGCCTGTGCTGCTCGCCAGTGCCACTGCACGCATACTGCCTGTGCTGCGCGCTTGTGCCTTGCACGCACACTGCCTATGCTGCGCGCTGCCTGCACTGCATGCTCCCTGCGCTGCGCGCTTGTGCCCCTGCACGCACACTGCCTGTGCTGCGCATGCTGCCTGCACGCCACTGCCCTTGCACACTGCCTGAGTTGTGCCCAGCGCCCCTGCGCCTTGCTGCCCCTGTCTTGACAGCCTGTTGCTTATGCTTCGTGCGTACACCCACGCACGTTGTTCATGTTGCTTGCCTGTTGCTGCCCAAGTCATGCCACCCAACATGCTTGGCTCTCTTCCATGCTAGTCCGCTAGCATCCTCGACATGCTCCGACATGCCGACCTTGGCTTGGCACCACCCTACCAAGCCGTGCTTAGCATTTTCCCCTATGCCAAGCAGTGAGGGTCTAACAGTAGGCCTCTATCCTACCATCGAAAGTTGATAGGGCAGAAATTTGAATGATGCGTCGCCGGCATGATGGCCATGCGATCCGTCGAGTTATCATAAATCATCAGAGCAATGGGCGAAGCCCGCGTCGACCTTTTATCTAATAAATGCATCCCTTCCGGAAGTCGGGGTTCGGTGCACGTATTAGCTCTAGAATTACTACGGTTATCCGAGTAGCAGGTACCATCAAACAAACTATAACTGATTTAATGAGCCATTTGCAGTTTCACAGTCTAAATTAGTTCATACTTACACATGCATGGCTTAATCTTTGAGACAAGCATATGACTACTGGCAGGATCAACCAGGTAGCATTCCTTCACGACGCCGACGCTCGCATGAAATCTCACGAAGCCGTGCGACTCCGGAGCCAAGACGAGAACGGCCGTCGTTCGTGTCGTATCGACAAAGGCATCATTCGGACGAACGGAGGTCGTGACCCCTCGCCCGCACATTACGATACGCATCCGAGAGAACGAGCACAACCCCATGAGCCACGGCAGCCACTCGACGAAGGGAGGCATGCGTGGAGCACGGGGCAGGCTCCTCGTCCACCCGACGACCTAAAAGGCGCCGGGAGGATGAAGACATGAATCCGAGCAAATTCCATTCCGTCGGTAAGCAACACAGGATATCGGTCTAACCCGAAAGACGACGATCGTGCTTTGGGAAATCATGAAAAGAATGGATGGCTCACAGTTCGTTGCACAAGCAAGGAGCCTGCAAGCCCATGCCATCCAAACACCACTCATACGTCCGTTGCGTACACTTAGCGATGACCCAACCAAACGAACCGCAACCCAACGACGACTAGCATCATCGAGCATGCGGAAACATCGAGAAAGGCCACACCAGCACCGCTAGACGCGAAAGGCAACAAAAATCAAAGGAGCGCGGATGAACACCACGGGGGCTTCACACCACGCCTAGACAACCGCAGCCAACCCACCTACTGTCGTTGGACTCAAACACCGAGGCCAACTGCCGTTAGACTCACACAACCGAGGCCATAACTAACGTTTTCGAATGAGTAGAGCATCGACAAATCCAAGCGCAATGTTTTTCCCTCGTAATGGACGTCGAAGGGTCACCGAGTGATGCACACCGAGAAGGCTTCACCACCACGCCCAGACCACCGCAGCCCAGCCCACCTATTGGCGTTAGCAGCACACGGCCGAGGCCGTAGCTAACGTTTTCGACAAGCCGAACCTTGGCAAATCCAAGCGCAATGCTAATCGCCCCCAACATGGGCATCGAAGGGTGATCGAGAAAGAGCAGCGATGCACATCAAGAAGGCTTCACACCACGCCTAGACAACCGCACCCAACCCACCTACTGTCGTTGGACTCAAACACCGAGGCCAACTGCCGTTAGACTTACACGGCCGAGGCCATAGCTAACGTTTTCGAATGAGTAGAGCATCGGCAAATTCAAGCATAATGCTTGTCGCCCCCACAATGGGCATCGAAGGGTGATCGAGAAAGAGCAGCAATGCACACCAAGAAGGCTTCACACCACGCCTAGACAACCGCACCCAACCCACCTACTGTCGTTGGACTCAAACACCGAGGCCATAGCTAACGTTTTCGAATGAGTAGAGCATCGGCAAATCCAAGCGTAATGCTTGTCGCCCCCACAATGGGCATCGAAGGGTCACCGAGAAGGAGCAACGATGCACACCAAGAAGGCTTCACACCACGCCTAGACCACCGCAGCCCGCCCACCTATTGGCGTTAGACTCACGCGACCGAGGCCACAGCTAACGTTTTCGGCAAGTCGAACGTTGGAAAATCCAACCGTGATGCTTTTCCCCCACAATGGGCATCCAAGGGTCATCAAAATGGAGCAACGATGCACACCGAGAAGGCTTCACCACCACGCCCAGACCACCGCAGCCCAGCCCACCTATTGACGTTAGCAGCACACGACCGAGGCCATAGTTAACGTTTTCGGCAAGTCGAACCTTGGCAAATCCAAGTACAATGCTAATCGCCCCCACAATGGGCATCGAAGGGTGGCCGAGAAAGAGCAGCGATGCACACCAAGAAGGCTTCACACCACGCCTAGACAACCGCACCCGACCCACCTATTGTCGTTGGACTCAAACACCGAGGCCAACTGCCGTCAGACTCACACGACCGAGGCCATAGCTAACGTTTTCGAATGAGTAGAGCATCGGCAAATCCAAGCACAATGCTTGTCGCCCCCACAATGGGCATCAAAGGGTCACCGAGAAGGAGCAGCGATGCACACGAAGAAGGCTTCACACCACGCCTAGACCACCGCAGCCCGCCCACCTATTGGCGTTAGACTCACGCGACCGAGGCCACAGCTAACGTTTTCGGCAAGTCGAACGTTGGAAAATCTAGCCGTGATGCTTTTCCCCCACAATGGGCATCCAAGGGTCATCGAAACGGCGCAACGATGCCCACCAAGAAGGCTTCACACCACGCCTAGACCACCGCAGCCCGCCCACCTATTGGCATTAGACTCACACGACCGAGGCCATAGCTAACGTTTTCGGCAAGTCGAACGTTGAAAAATCAAACCGTGATGCTTTTCCCTCCCGATGGCATCGTTAGGACACCGAGGATAGGCTACATCGAACGCACCGCGCCGTTCGAATTTTTCCCCACTTTTCGATTTTTTCCGCACCGGGTGGCCGCCGGACGGGCCACCGACCGACCGAGGGTGGTCGGACCGATGGGCACGCCCGTTGCCAACGTGCCCCCCACACCAAGCTAGTGGTGTGGGGGGAATGGGGGGGAGGCCTGGCCAAGGCCTTGGCTGCTTGTGGGCAGCCAAGCACCTCCCCCCTAAAGAGGTTTTAAAGACATTGCAGGAGTGTCACAAGGAAACATTGAAATGCTTGAGTTGTCACACCCCCCATTAAAAATTCAATTCTTCGAATTTTGATGAGATTTTTTGCAGAGATGCTAAGAATAATGTAATCTACATTGAGAAAAAATTTGAAAAATTTTTGAGCACATGAAGTATTTTTTTTTTTATTTTTTGAAGCGATAAAACGGGAAAAATCATAAAAAATAGAAAAAATGTCAAAAATGGATTTTGATTACATGGAAAAGTCCCTAAAATCTCAAATTGAATTATGATGTATACATTGTGCGGGAAAAAATGAGGTTTGCTCGGAGAAATTTTAAGATTTCCATATTCCGGCACATTTTCAGCACCGACGTGCAGCAACTGGGCACACTTGTGCCAATGTTAGGCACCAAAGTGGCTGCAGAACCAAGTTTTGAATTTTGATGTGATCTTTTGCAGGGATGTTAAGAATAATGTAAGCAACATGGAGAACAAGTTTCAAAACGTTTCGAGAACGGAAATTATTTTTTTTTTTTAGGAGCGACAAAACGGAAAAATTCATGAAAAATGGAAAACACGTCGAAATTGGATTTTGATTACATGGAAAAATCCCTAAAATCTCAAACTAAATTATGATGTATACATTGTGCGGGTAAAATTGAGGTTTGCTCGGAGAAATTTTAAGTATTGCGGTTTTCAGGCCATTTTGTGCACTGATGTGCTGCCTAGCAGAGCGCGCGGCCTGCTTAGGCTGCCAGGCAGCAGTGCGCGCGCTGCTCAGGCTGCCAGGCAACAGTGCACGCGGGGCCAGGCTGCCAGGTAGCGGCGCGCGCGCTGCCAGGCTGCCAGGCAGCAGCGCGCGCGCGGCCAGGCTGCCAGGCAGCAGCGCGCGCGCGGCCCAGGCTGCCAGGCAGCAGCAGCGCGCGTGGCCAACCTGCCGATGGCTGCCCACGGCTGCGCGGATCCAAGGCACCGACTACCCTCATTTTGCGATTTTCCCTTGTTTTAAAAAAGGCCATATTGCCGAGTCTTAGGTCATATTCTAGAAAATCGGACTGTTGGAATTTATATGAGATTTTTTGAGGAGCCACTAAGGATGGTGTGGCCCCGTGGAGCGGGCCGAATGCGGAAGATATGATGTGAAGCATAGCGTTGCTTCGTGGACGTGTACTCAGCGAAGCTAAGGGGTTGCTTGGCTTGGTGGCACCGGGACGAAGCGTTTAAGTATCGAGGCACACCGAGGCCCGACGTCGTGGGACTTAGAAAATTGCAAGGCACTTAGAAAATTCCAAGGCACACCGAGGCCGCTTAGATGTGGGACTTAGAAGAAAGTTCCAAGTCACTTAGATATTTTTGCGGGACTTAGAGAATTACAAGGCACTTAGATATTTTTTCGGGACTTAGAGAATTCGGAGGCACTTAGATTCGGGGAAGGGGAGGCCTTGGGGGAGGGAGGGAGGGATGAGTTAGCGAAGGGCCCCGTGTGGTGGGACGATAGCCTTCGGGTGCAGACGGGGATGGAAGAGGCGCGAAGGGAGGGACGAATCTGAGCGACGTAGGGCTAAATCTCAGTGGATCGTGGTAGCAAGGCCACTCTGTCACTTACAATACCCCGTCGCATATTTAAGTCGTCTGCAAAGGATTCTACCCGCCGCTCGGTGGTAATTACGTTTCAAGGCGGCCCGCGAGGCTCTTCCGCCGCGCGGGCTTGGCCGACGACACGTGCCTCTGGGGACCGGGAGGTCCCTACTGCGGGTCTACCAATGAGCGACGGGCGCACGCGTCGCTCTAGCCCGGATTCTGACTTAGAGGCGTTCAGTCATAATCCAGTGCACGGTAGCTTCGCGCCGCTGGCTTTTCAACCAAGCGCGATGACCAATTGTGCGAATCAACGGTTCCTCTCGTACTAGGTTGAATTACTATTACGACGCCGTCATCAGTAGGGTAAAACTAACCTGTCTGACGACGGTCTAAACCCAGCTCACGTTCCCTATTTGTGGGTGAACAATCCAACACTTGGTGAATTCTGCTTCACAATGATAGGAAGAGCCGACATCGAAGGATCAAAAAGCAACGTCGCTATGAACGCTTGGCTGCCACAAGCCAGTTATCCCTGTGGTAACTTTTCTGACACCTCTAGCTTCAAATTCCAAAGATCTAAAGGATCGATAGGCCACGCTTTCACGGTTCGTATTCGTACTGAAAATCGGAATCAAACGAGCTTTTACCCTTTTGTTCTACACGAGATTTCTGTTCTCGTTGAGCTCATCTTAGGACACTTGCGTTATCTTTTAACAGATGTACCGCCCTAGCTAAACTCCCCACCTGACAATGTCTTCCGCCCTGATCGGCCCACCAGGGGCGGGCCTTGGGTCCAAAAAGAGGGGCGGTGCCTCGCTTCCGATTCACGGAATAAGTAAAATAACGTTAAAAGTAGTGGTATTTCACTTTCGCCGTTTCCAACTCCCACTTATACTACACCTCTAAAGTCATTTCACAAAGTCGGACTAGAGTCAAGCTCAACAGGGTCTTCTTTCCCCGCTGATTTCGCCAAGCCCGTTTGTAAACCCCTAGCTCCGATTTCTAAAGTCCCAACGTTAGAAATTTAGTTAGAGAGATAAAATATAACTCTCTACGTTTAATTAATTCAATTTCATAGCCTCCAAAATATATTCATTTAGAATATGACGAAATTCGTCATATTAAAAAATTTAGTAACTTCCCAATGAAAATCCAAGTTAGGAAATCCAAGATTTTAGTAAAGGATAATCGAATTAAAATTCGATTTAAAAAAAAAAAAGGGGAGAGCCAGGATTTATAAAATAAGCTTGACGTTTTAAAATAAATACTAACGAGACGAAAATTAAATCAAATAAGAAACGAAATAAATACGGAAGAACTAAGAAGGGTGTTGCCATGAAAGACTAACAAGACAATGAGTTGAAATGAAAATTTAAAAAGAAATGGGGCATGATGCAATTAAGAGAAGTTGATTTCTATATATACAACATTTAAGCTGAAAATTTCAGCAAACAAAGACCCCATTCAGCAAAGAAATAGTCATCAACCGAGAGGAAGAAGGAAGCTTCGCGAGAGAGAGAGAGATTCGCGAGAACTCCAGCCGTGACCGTGAGAGAGAGGCCGAAATGAAGGGATAGAAGAAGAGAAGAAGAGATCATAAGAAGAAGAAACAACCAGCAGCAGCAGCTGGAGCAGAACCGAAGCTAACTTTAGCAAGAAGAACAGGTTTCAGTGCACCAAGCAAGAACAGAACCAGTCGCGCGAAGAACAGCTCGCGTGAGGGGGATCTGAGGCCGTAAAACTGCTGTATCTAGGCAGCAAAGGAAGAGGACGAGCAGAAGAAGGAGAGGTGCAGGTCTGGTCGTGCAAAACGCACGCAAAACAGCAAGCGAAACGGACCCAGACGCGAGCCAAGCAGAACCGCGACAGGGTGCAGCGAAATGGGCGACCAGTAGAAAGAAATGGGGGAAAAATAGGTCGTCCAGCCCTTCTAAGCCTCAACCCTTTATTCTAAGACCCTTCTCAAACCCCTAAGCTAAGAACCAAGTAAGATTTCAACTTGGTTTCTTTAATTCTCTGCTGAAATAGAAACGAAAATGTTGACAGCATGTGATTGTTGTGATTGTGATTGTATTGTGTTGATATTGCTTTTAAATCTTGTTAGAACCTCATGTGAGTGTTATGGACTCATGAGAGATGATTGTTGTGTGTAATTGATGCCTTAAAATGATGTATAAGGGATGTTATACCCACCCTCAAATATAGAACCGAAAATGGTGGTTATTGCACACCAAGTGATTGAAAAAAGTCTTGAGTGAATTTTGAGCACTCTAATGACCAAGAGAGATTTAAGTATGTATTAGTAACTTGTAGGGCAGTAGTTAGACCTTAAAATTTTATGGTTTTGAAACCAATTTAAAGCCTTAAAGAGGTTAGAAAAATTTAGAGAAGTGTTTAGAAATTTCAAAGGCATTGTTGTAGTAAAAAAAGTGGATTCCCGAACTCAAATTTGAGCTAGAGAAGACCTGACCATATTTGGCTTATTTGGGGGTGTTCTACATCTCAAATGATGTCTAGGAACCATAGAAAACCATAGGTTTTGGAACGGATCGAATCCGATAAAAATTGTGCAAGTTATGCACAATATAGTGCCGTTAGAGCTCTGAGAAGTGAAACGGTTAGCCTAATGTAATTTTTATGGCATGAAATGAGTTTAGTTAGTCATTATAAGTTAAATGAAGCTTAGTTGTGGAAGAAAAACTAGCGTCGCTAACCCAAAACCAAGAGTTTGCAAAAAGTACACTAAAACGTAACCGAAAGTGTCCAAAACGGACGTTTTCATTAGATTTGACTTAGCAAATGATAATATTTCTCAATGAAATTTGTCGTGTGACTAGAATGGGATATAAGTGAGCCGTAGGAAAAAGAACGAAGGAAAACGGAGTCCCGGGGCAGTGCGTCGCAGTGCACATTGTCAAGGGCTGTCCGTTTAAATTAAAAATGTGATTTTTCGTTTTAAGCCTCCAACAATTAAACGGACCGCGTGGGGTGATCCCTAAGGGTCTAAAACTAAAACTTTTACACAAAAATTGGGATTAGAGAACATCGGTTGAGTAGAAACAAGTTAGGAGGATATATAGAGAAAAATGATTTT
>CM034470.1:26480977-26483547 GCA_019925255.1 Litchi chinensis
GTAGATTGTTAAGTGATAGTTTATTAAGTTATTTATGAGTGATTATTTGATTTGTCATGAAGTGAATAATGAAGTTGTCATATACTAGTTTTTGATTAAATTATAGAAGTAGAGGTAATGGAATTATTTTGGATGATTAAATGAAGTGGCATGTGAGGAATTATGATGAAGGAAATGAAATCTTGGAAAGAAATATAAATTGATTGTGGTTGGATATATACACATATATTAGTGTATGGATCATTGTGTTTTTACATGTATTTAAGTTGATTTTAATTGTTTGAAGAAGTGATACAAGGTTTACTAATGAATTTAAAGTGATTGGAATTAAAAAGATGCAATAAAGATGGAAAATTGGAAAATTGGGTGTTAAAGTATTAAATGTAAAGAAATGATTCCTAGAATGTTATTCAATGATTTAATGCATGTGGATGATGGATATAAGGTGTTTTAATGCTTTAATACTAGAGAAATAACTTGAAATGGATGTGAGAACATAAGTTGGAAAGTTGATAGAGTTGTGAATTCATTGAGAAAAATATATTGAGAGAATTATCAAATGACTAGTTAGTATAGTTTTATTGAAGATTTGTGTGGGTAAATGATGGAATCATTGAATGAAATTTTATAGGTGAAATTGATGGTGGAAATGTGCTTGTAAGATTTGGAAGCAAGCATCAAAAAGGGAGGTGTGGAATAAGTGATAGTTGTGAAGAAAAATAGTGAGTGGTTTTATTTTTAAAGCATTTATGAATTTATTTCATGAGAAGTGAGTTATTTAATTATTGTTTTAGTAAAAGAGTTTATTATATAATTTTCAAGTTATTTTAGCATGTTACATATTTGATATGAGTTGCATGAATATTTTCATTTAATTGTAATTATGATTATTGAGTATCAAAGCAATTTAGTATATGAGTAATTATACTCGAGAATTTTACATGCTAAAGTTATTTACGGATAATAGGCTTCGGCCTCAGAAAAAGTAAAGTTTTATTTCAAGTGATTAAAAGAAAAAGAAAGAATTTTTAGTTTATTGAAAAAGAGATTTTAGATGTCTATGGTTTACCCTAGCCCCAGTTTAGTACCCGGCCGAATGCTCTATACGTGATACGGTAGATGAGAGGAAGTCAGTCAGTGAGATTTGAGTCTAGTCGACTCTTGTGTGAGTGAGGTATGAGTGATCCGTATACACGTATAGGGTAGTGTAGTCGGTCCGCGGCGTGGGCCCGCTTTCGGCGACTACACATGGTAGATCTCCACTCCTAGTGGTTAGCGAGATTTTATATGCTACCACACCAGGAGTAGATATTCCCTGGGTTGCCTTTGGCGAGATAAAAGAGAAAAATAGAAAGGTTTATAAAAATTACTCAGTTTTGATAAAAGAGAAAAGCATGTCAATAGGCGTGAAATTTATTAAATTAGAATTGATTTCCAGCTTTGAGAAATAAAGAAAGATTTATAAGCATTACTCAGTTTTGTAATTTTAATAAATTATTAGAAAGATTATTAGTTTACAAAGTATTTTGGGAGGAAGTATACACTTTAGAAAAAGAACATATTAATGAAAAGCTATCCACTCACTGAGTTTTATACTCACCACCCTATTTTCGTATTTTATAAAAAAAATCCTCCCCAGGTACAGGATCGAGCCGTCAACCGGAAGAGGCTCCATCAGACGCGTAAGTGGCCTGACGCAGTAGCATCACTGCATAAGTTAGATTAAAAGTATAGTTCATGCATTCCATGCAATGTTTAATGATTAAGTTGTAAATAATATTTTGAAGTTTATACAATATTTTGTATATATGAAATGAAGTATTTGATAAATTAATTTATCTACTTGCCTAAAATGAAAATGAAGTATATTTATGGATTTTAAATTGAAAATGTTTGTGATTGGATTGTGGAAATGATTTGAGGGCCTGAGGCCCAGTAGTGGAGAAATATTTATTATAGAAGTGTTAAATTTTGAAATTTACAGGGTGACATGTTTAAAAAACAGTCGTTATGATGACCAAATTTTTATAAATCTGTTTTATAAATGTTCAAATAAAAAGAAAATTTTTACCGCGTTTTAGCATTAACAGAAAGTTTTTAAAAGTAAACGGCGTAGCTTTACGGGAACTTTCTAGTTGGATCAGATATCCTCTGGAGGGCTACCGTAAGGCAACCGGCAGGCCTAGTAAGGAGAGGGGCCTGTCACTTCAAGTCTCTAATACATATGTAAATCTAAGTTGGTCATTAGAGTGCTCAAACTTTACTGACAACTTTTATCAACCACTTGGTGTGCATAAAACACCATTTTCGGTTTCTATTTTGAGGGAGGGTATGACAGCCCTTATACATCATTTTAAGGCATCAATTACACTCAAAACTCCCCATTGATGATTCTATAACTATCATATAAAATTCTATCAAGATTTAAAAGCAATCTAACCACACAATCAACAAAAATTCTGCATCCAACTTTTCAGCAATATTGTTGAAATTTTCAGCAAGAAAAGATTGAGAACTTGATTTTCTTACTTGGTTCTTCGTTTAGAGAGTTGAGAGAGACTTAGGAGAAG
>CM034470.1:26484047-26550347 GCA_019925255.1 Litchi chinensis
TCAATTATTAAGAAGTCTGTCAGGGTTGTGGCCTGACGACCTATCTCCTCGAGAGTCAATGGTAACTTAATCTGCCCCACTGGTACTACAGCATCTCCAGTGAAGCCAAATAAAGGCTCCGGGGATGGTCTCATTTGTTCTGCTCGCAGCCCCATCTGATCAAAACAGCTCCTATACATCACGTTCACCGAGCTTCCAGTATCAATCATGATGTGCCTAACTTCCATATTGCTGATTTTAGCTCGTATAACCAGCGCATCGTTATGAGGCCAGATCACTCCTCTAGCATCTTCATCTGTAAATACAATCTCGTCCGAGGTCAGCTTTGCTCTTTTGGCAGGTCCCTCCGACCCATTGAGCTGAAACGAATGATTTGCCTCTCGGACGTATCTCTCATGCGATCTGTTGGAGTCACCTGCGATATGGGGACCACCATAAATGGTAAAAATGGTTCTTACCGCAGGTTCCTGACCTTGCTCGAAGCTCGCTGGGGTTGTTGCTGGTGTGTTGGTTGTTGCTGCTGAGGTCGTTGCTGGTGAGGTCGCTGGTCAGCAGGTCTTGCCACATATTCTCCCAGGCGACCTCGCCTGATCAATTTCTCGATGGCGTTCTTCAACGCCCAACAATCTGAAGTACTGTGCCCGACCTCATTATGATAGGCACAGAACTTGTTCTGATCTCTTTGCTGAACGGGAGCCCTTATAGGATTAGGCCTCCCAAAATCCTCCTTATTTCGTTCCGCAGCGTAAATCTTGTCCGGTGATGCCGTCAGGACGCTGTATCCTTCATGGCGACCTTGATGTTAAGGTCGCTCATACCTTGGCTCTCTCCTCGCTCTCTTGGCGATCTGGTTACTTGAGCCAATATTTCTTCCTTCTTCGTTCCTGCCATTGTTTCTCCTCTTTGGCTGGCTGGAATTGCCCGCTTCATTCTTCTGGTTCTGCTTCTTCGGGTCGAAGGTCTCTTCCCACCTGATCTCTTTCGTAGCTCGCTCGTAGAACTCTCCCAGATCCTTTACTGGGGACTTGTAAATACTTTCGTATAACTTTCCATCCTTGCGCAGCCCAGCTGAGATCGTTGTCAATATGCTTTCATCTGATGGATGCTCAACATTCGCGACCTCGCGTCTAAACCTGGTGATGTATTCCTTCAACGACTCACCCTGATGCTGAAATATGGTAGCTAGGTGGCAGGATGGAGCGAGCTGCCTTCTCAGTGCCCTGTACTGATCAACAAACTTCTATTGGCATTGCTCCCAACTTCCTATGCTGCGAGCTGGGAGATTCTTGAACCACGTCCTCGGAATATCCCCCAATGTAGCTGGGAATACTCGGCACTTCACCATTGGATTTCCTGTCTGCAGATCCATCTGAACGTTGAAAGCGTCTAGATGGTCATATGGGTCACTGTCCCCATTGTACTGCTGAATGTTTGGCATCTTGAACCTCGGGGGGAGAGGCTGTGTCTCAATCTCCCTTGTGAAGAGAGTCCTTCCCCCATAGTACCCACGCTGCTCCGGGGCTCCAGGTCGTGCCTCCAATTGCTGGACCCTTTGAAGGAGCTCTTCTACTTGTGGGTCTCGGAGCTCGTATCTCCTCATGTGGTCGCGACTCGGAGAAGGATGCTCTGGGTCATACCTCTCGTGCTCTTCGAGCCAACCTCCAGGCTGATGGGACCCCGCATGTCGTCCATGCACTTCATCAACATTTCGAGCTGCGGCTCTAACTCTTTCATGCCCGACCTCTGCTCGTTGGCATCCATCATGGCTCGGCCTTGCCACCAGGCTAGCTGGACGAGCGACCTCCCTTTCTTCGCTAACAGGGTGTCCGGCTCTGGAACGCGCATTGGAGGAACGAGCTGATCCTGCAGGTCGTTGGATTTCCCTTGCCAGCCTCTCGGGCACTTGCATCGCTTCATGCGGTTGGGGCACGTGCCTTGGTGCCTGAACCTCCACCGCTGGCACGTTCTGTGTTTGAGTCTGCACCAGCATGTTGACGGCCTCTGTGAGCCGTCTGACCGTATTCTCTAGCGCCTGTTGTCTCTCATGCCACTTCTGTTGTCCATCAACTACTGGGGCTACTGGAACGGGCTGACGAAGAGGTAGAGGAGGGATGCCTGCTGCAGCACGATTGCCTGGCCGTGGGACGTGCCTGCTGCATATATGGGTGCGTCCTCTACCTGCTGCGCATCAAGTTGATGGTGACTGGGCTGGCTATGACAAGACCCTTCCCAGACCTTATCTATGCTCTTGTCTGGAGGATCCTGCCGGGCACTTCAACGGACTTATCGAGACCGACTTGTCGGGTCGAAGAAATCCGAGAAGCGAACCCTAACTTTCTTCAACCGGTTTACTCGTTTAAACTCAAAAATTCAGTTTTCTTTTAAACTAGTTGGGAGTGATAAAATTTTTCTCGATTCTATTTCAAATATTTTTATAAAATTTTCGGCAGCATAACGGCTATCAAGAAATTTACACTTCGACTAAAACCTCAATTCCTCCTAACTTCTTTATTCCCAAACATGCAATAATCATCATCATTTTTCCACAAACATGCAACATCAACATTCAATTCTCAATTTATAAATACAAACTTATGTAAAATATAACTAGATGCATCATATATATAAAATGCATGAATATTTACAAATATACAATTTCAAAATCTGAATATGTGTTTCTCAATTACATATCCATCTCATACATAAAGTTTTACATCATCACATGTCATAAATCGCCCACCTATATATACACAACAAAATGATGATGTCCTGTCGTCCGCGGTGGCACACAATGAACTATAAATAGCTACAAAATAAACAAACAAGTTAGTGCAACGAAGATATAATATCACATACACTAACATGACAATTTACCATTTGTTTTATGATTTCTTTCAAAACCCCCATGTATATCCTTTAAACATTCTGACCATCACGGGCGATTATAACTAACGCCAACGTAAAGCTTACTAAGTTATCTCAACCACTACGTTACGGAATTTACTGCATCGCACGTAGGGCGCTAAAGCTTATCACTGAGCAACTACAATGCGGGATTTTCTGCATCGCAATTGTAGTGCTAAAACTCTGGGCAACTACGAGCGGAATTTACTGCATCGCCACGTAGTTCCAAACTATACAAATAGCCAACTACGTGCGGAATTGTCTGCATCGCAACGTAGCGCTTATACTTTCTATGAAACTGAGCAACTACAGACGGAATTTTCTGCGTCGTCGCGTAGTGCTAACTTTTCTCTACTCTGAACGACTACGGACGGAATTTACTGCGTCGTCACGTAGCGCTAAATCTCATTATATCTTAAGGAACATACATGGGTTTTAAAACTATATTTATTTAGTGCCAAAAGCACAAACTCACTAGTTTAGAGATCTTGAAAACTTTTTCATTTCAATTTCTTTTCATAACTACTTAGCATCAATTTCTATTTCTATATAGGTTCCATAGGACCCTATATACTCAAACTTTAACTTGATATTGAAGATCATTTTCATTTTCTTTTATTACTTAATTATTACATTCATTACCAAAATCAAGAATTAATATGAACTTGTAAAAGATCTTAAGTGGCGAACCACTTACCTCGAAGCCGCGTCACTCCGTATCAAGCGTCTCGACAAGGCCCGTGGGCGTCGCTCCCGCGCTCGTCACCTACACAATATTTTCTCATCATTATTAATAACAAAACTCAATTCCCAACTATAGGGTCAAGAATCTCAACTAAGACCATTTTTCTCTATATACCCTCCTAACTTGTTTCTACTCAACCGAGGCTCTCTAATCCCGATTTTTGTGTAAAAGTTTTAGTTTTAAACCCTTAGGGATCACCCCACGCAGTCCGTTTAGTTGTTGGAGGCTCGAAACGAAAAATTACATTTTAAATTCTTAACTCACAGCCCATAACAGAACAGGTGGTAACACGCTGCTCGGGGCTCCGTTTTCCTTCGTTCTTTTTCCTACGGCTCACTTATCTCACATTCTAGTCACACCTAAAATTTCGTTGGAAAATATTATCGTTTACTAGGTCAAATCTAAGGAAAACGCCCCTTTTTCGGCATTTTCTAGCACGTTTAGTACGTGTTTTGTATATTTTCCGTTTCGGATTAGCGACGCTAGTTTTTCTTCCATAGCTAAGCTTCATTTAACTAATAATGATGAACCAAACTCAAACCATGCAATAAAAATTGCATTAGGATAGCCGTTTCACTTCTCAGAGCTCTAACGGCGCTATTTCGTGCATAACTTACACAATTTTTATCGGATTCGATCCGTTCCAAAACCTATGGTTTTCTATGGTTCCTAGGCATCATTTGAGATGTAGAACACCCCCAAATAAGCCAAATATGGTCAGGTCTCCTCTAGCTAAAAATTCAGCTCGGGATTGACAAAATTGTTAAATCTAATTCTATTGAGCTTCTATCTTTCCCATATGCTTTCCTATGCTTTTCTAATCATTTTTATGCTCAAACTTGGGTTCAAAACCTCTAAATTTCAGAGCTTATTTACTGTCTAATATGGTCACAACACACACATAAACATTACTTGTTCATTTGAACACTAACAATTCACTCAAAACTTTAATCAACTAGTTGGTGTGTGTGTGAGAGTTGATTTTGTTTCCACTTAAATCAAATATGTGGCAGCCATAAATAAAACCCTAAGCTACCATTTACACCCAACAACATGTTATTTAAAGTTCATCATCATCTAGCTAGGGTTCCACACTTAATTGAAGTGTAGAACACCAACACAACTAAAAAATTCTGCACAGAAAATTTCCAGCAGCTCTACTGCACTTTTAAACACAATAAGGAGAAGATCATATGATATCTTACTTGGTACTTGGCTTAGAGGATTGAGAGGACTTAGAAGAGGGTTTAGAGAGAGAGGTTAGAGGTTCAGAAGGGCTGGATGGGCTCTTCTCCTTCCACTTTTCCTTGCTGCTGTTCAGCACCTCTGCTTGTGGTTTTCACGGTCAGCTTTTGTTTTGCTTCTGTTCTGCTCTCTTTTTCACGACTGAAGGAGTGGTGTTTGCTGGAAAAATTTTCAGCAAGGGTTACTTATATACTAATAGCATTTCTTATAATTACATCATGCCCCAATTCTTTTTAATTTACACCATTTCCTCTCAATTTCTCTGTTATCTTCACTGCTGCCCAGTTTTGTTTATTTTCTGGCAACTGCTATTTTCTTCTTTATTTCTCACCTATTTTCATCTTTTCTTGTCGAAATCTTGCTAAATGTTCAATATATATAATTAACCTTCATAAAAATGGCACTTAAGTCTCATTTTTAATTCGTTTGACCATCGTTTTCTCTCATCATCCATTCTATACGGGATTTACTTTTGTTTTTGATTTTTATGATAGCTTTGCACTCTTCACTTGTCCACTTGGCTTCTAAGTGTCTTGTTTATATATCTTATTAATGTTCTATGGAATATCAAGCTTGTCCCTTGATTTATTTTGATTATCATCCATGTTTTTACTTAATCTCATTAATAATTAATCACTTATCCTACTAAAACATTCTAGAATTCTCACTTGTGCACTTGTTTATATTGTTTTCTTTAACTTGTCTCTTATCTATGGATGACTCATTTTACCTCTTCATTGATCTTTTTCTTGTTAATTTGGTTGTTGTGAAACTCTAGAATGGCGTTCACTAAATCGATGAATCGATTTAGCTTAATACTAACTTGATTTTATTGTAATGTTACTTAAAATTTTATAGTTGACGAATTTCGTCGTCAATCTTAAATTGATAAATCTCTAACGCCATGAAATTCAATTAATCTAATGTAGAGATTTATTTTACCTCTCTAATCCCTCTTTTAACACTAAGAGGTTATAGATAGAGACTAGGGGTTTACAGGCTATCTGCCTGGTCGGTCCTTGAGCCCACATACTTGGTTTTTCTGGTTCTTGCCATGTTGTCAGAAATTGATGAACTGAGATGATTAAGACTACAGTTTGGGCCTTTCCTCTAGTGCCAAAATGTCGACGTTGGATTTCAGTCGACGAGTAATCAATGCCCAATACCTGCAATCAATGTGAGAAAGCACAAATACCAAGAAAGAATACAGACAAAAACCAGGAATCAAACAAGGGACACCAAACTTTTACATGGTTCGGCAATAATAGGCCTACGTCCACGACTGTCTTTCTCTTAAATTCTGCAGAGTGACAGTATATTATTGATTATTCTCTCCATCTGTAACAATGATTTTAATCCCTATTTATAGGGAAAGAGGTGTTACAATTCTGGTTGTAGCAAATCAGGAAAAGAATCCTGAATTAATTACACTTCCCAAATAATCAGGAAAAATAAGGAAAAGAATTATACATTAGTTATACTTCCTAATATATTTGAATAATATCAGGAAATTACTGTAATTATCTCGAGATAAGGTTGATTTGAATTTGAATTTGAATAGATCTCCATATCCGATGAGGAAATCACGGTTTGACTGGGTAATTGCCATATTCGGAGAGAGAATCATGGTTGAACTTGGTAACTGCCTGTTTCTGGAAGATACTGCATTTATTACGCTCTTGGACGAGCTGCTTACTATGGCGGTCTCGAGCTCGAGCTCGCTAAGAGGCGAGTTGTGCATGAGGCGAGCTGCGACCTGGCTATGTTTATCGGTCTGTTGATGCCAGTTGGAGAATCTCCTTGAGCGAGCTGAAGAGCTTGCTGGGCTTAGAGTCAATACTGGGCCTCGTCTGACGGGCTTTGACTAAGTTGACCTTATCGAGCCTTCTTATTGGGTCTTAAATGGGCCTAAATTGGGCTTTTACCAGCCCATTTAATGAGTCTGAAAAAAACATATAACAAGAAACAAGTAAGAATCCTCACATCTTCTCATTCTTTTAGCTAAAAATCTGAAATTTGTTGAGCTGAAATTTCTAGGCAGATTTTTATTGTCTTGTGCTGAAGGTTTTACACATGAAATTTGTGTAGAACCCTAAGTGATTGATGTAGGGACTTAAGTGTTGAGTTGTTGTGTGTTAATGATAGCTTAGGAGTGTAAACATGGGCTGTTATAATCTTGATCACAATAGAAACGAAAATCAGCCCTCACACCCTTCAACTAGTTGATAAAATGTGTGAGTGAAGTTTGAGTTTTCAAGTGACCAAGTTATGTTTGTGTGGGTGTTAAGGGCTTGAAGAGCAGTAAATAAGCTCTGAAAATAAGTGGTTTTGAACCCAAAATTTGGCACAAAAAGGATTAGAAAATCATAGGGAAGCATGTAGAGTTGCAAAGAGATAGTTTAAGCAACTTTGTCAATCCCGAGCTGAATTTTGAGCTAGAGGAGACCTGACTATATTTGACTTATTTGGGGGTGTTCTACACCTCAAATGATGCCTAGGAACCATAGAAAACCATAGGTTTTGGAACAGATCGAATCCGATAAAAATTGTGCAAGTTATGCACAAAATAGTGCCGTTAGAGCTCTGAGAAGTGAAACGACTATCCTAATGCAATTTTTATTGCATGGTTTGAGTTTGGTTCATCATTATTAGTTAAATGAAGCTTATCTATGGAAGAAAAACTAGCGTCGCTAATCCGAAACGGAAAATATACAAAACACGCACTAAACGTGCTAGAAAATGCTGGAAAAATGAGCGTTTTCCTTAGATTTGACCTAGCAAATGATAATATTTTCTAATGAAATTTGACGTGTGGTTAGAATATGAGATAAGTGAGCCATAGGAAAAAGAACGAAGGAAAACGGAGCCCCGAGCAGCAGGTTATCGTCTGTTCTATCAAGGGCTGTCCATTTTAAATAAAAATTGTGATTTTTCGTTTTAAGCCTTCGACAAGTAAACGGACCGTGTGGGGATATCCCTAGGGGTCCAAAACTAAAACTTTTCCACAAAAATCGGGATTTGAGAGTCTCGGTTGAATTAGAAACGAGTTAGGAGCTATATAGAGAGAATTGGGCATAGTTGGGAATTCCTAGCATATAATTGAGAAATGGAGGTTTTTGTTAATAGTAATGAAGAGAAAATGTTGTGTAGGTGACGAGCACGTAAGCGGCGTCCAGGAGCCTCGTCGAGATGCTTGACGCGGAGCGACGCGGCCTTGAGGTAAGTGGTTCGCCACTTAAGATCTTTTCCAATCTCATGCAAATGCTTGATGTTTGGTAATGAACATGGTAGTAAGTAGTAAAAGAGAATGAAATTGATTTCTTATATCTAATTAAAGTGTGAATGTATAGGTTCCTATGGAACCTATATAGAGATAGAAATTTATACTAAGTTGCTTTTAAAGAGAATGAAATGATAAAAGTGTTTAGAGATTTTAAAACTATAGAGTTTTGTGCTTTGGCACTAGAGAAGTAGATTATAAAACCCATGTGTATACCTTAAAAGTCATGAGAGTTAGCGTTACGTGACGACGCAGAGAATTCCGTCCGTAATCGCTCAGTTTATAAAAAAGTATAGCTCTACGTTGCGATGCAGACAATTCCGCTCGTAGTTGGTTAGTTGATAGTTAGCACTACGAAACGATGCAGTAAATTCCGCTCGTAGTCGTCTAGAGATTTAGCACTACATTTGCGATTGCAGAGAATTCCGCATTGTAGTTGCTCAGTAAATAGATGTAGCGCCCTACGTACGATGCAGTAAATTCCATAACGTAGTGGTCGAGACACTTTAATAGCTTCACGATTGGCGTTAGTTATAATCGCCCGTGATGGTTAGAATGAGTCAAGGATACACATGAAAGAATTTAAAGAAATTGTGAAACTTGAAATAAATAACGAATTCTTATGTTAGTGTATGAGATATTATATATATCCTTGTTGCGCTAACCCATTGTTTATTTTGTAGCTCATTTGTTTTATTGCGTGCCCGCCGGACGAGATCAAGATTTTTGCTATATATATATAGGTGGGAGATCGCACAAGATGATTAGAAACATTTACGTATATGTATTTAATCATGTATATTTTGAATTTGAATGATGTTGAATTTGTAAAATGTAAATATATTCATGCATACTATATATGATTCATATATGTATACTTGGCATTAAAGCTTATTGTTATGCTTATGAAATTGTGATGAATGATGCATGATTGAGAATTAAAGAAGTTGGGAGGTGTTCAGAAATAGTCGAAGTGTTGTTTTCCTTAGAGGTGAAATTTTGGTTTATCAAAAACGCAGCCATTATGCTGCCGAAAATTTTATAAAATGAATTTGAAATAGAATAAAAAAAAATGTTTAACACTCCCAACCAGTGACGATAAAAATTTAAATCGCTAAGTTTTAACTAGTAAACCGGAGAAGAAAGTTAGGGTTCGCTTCCCGGATGTCTTCGATCCGACGAGTCGGTTTCGAGGAGTCCGTTGAAGTGCCCGGTAGGATCCTCCAGACGAGAGCTTAGATAAGGTCTGGGAAGGGTCCTGTCAAGTTGGTATCAGAGCCCGGTTCTCGTTCAGTTAAGAAAAAGTTTTCAGAGGAAAGTTTGAACTATTCCGCACAAATTGTGCACTAGTTATGCTTACGGCACGAAGTTATTATGTGCATGCATTCTTTTAAAGATTTTGAGATGTTATGCTTTCATCGATTGCATAAGTTAAAGTATAAGTTATAGTAATTAAATTCAGCATGTTATGAATATGCTTCGAAGCAAGTTGCTAAGTAAAAGTTTATGCATGAGAGTTTAAATTAATATTGCATGAAATTATCATGCTAGACTTTATTGAGCTAGTTTGCTAAACTTCAATTTTGATTTTTGGCTATTAGTGTATTAAGTACATCTATAGTCATGCAGCGTAGAGATCGTCCGAGGACGAGACAGGCTGCCGCAGAGGCACCCACACCAGATAGAGAGCAGGTTGACGAGTCCGTCAACGTGTCAGCTAGTTCCTCACACCCAGGGCCATCACAGCCAGCAAGATCAGAGCCTGCCCCAGGACCTAATCCGGGGCAGATGGAGCATATGGCCCAGCTGCTAGCAGCAGTTCTTCGGCAATCGCGGGAGACAGGAGCGACGTCAGAGCGCGCCATCAGGTTAGGCGCTAAGCAATATGACGGGACCGGAGACCCCGAGATAGCATGGTCATGGCTAGTGACGAACGAAGAAATATTTCAAGTTATAGGCTGCACAGAGGATCAGATGGTCGTCTACTCAGCTTTCCTGCTGAAGGATCGAGCCAAAGATTGGTGGAAGGCGCATCAGAGAGCGCATCCAGCTAGAGTATCGTGGGAAGGCTTCAAGAAAGAGTTCTTAGATAAGTTTTTCCCAAAGGTTTACAGAGATAAAAAGATTGAGGAATTTTACAGGCTAGACTAGAGGGACTCTACAGTAACCGAGTATGAAAAGAGATTCTCTGAGCTAGTTCGTCTAGTTCCTCACATTGCTGAGAATGAAGAACAGAAGATTAGCAGATTTATGGCAGGCCTCAATCCTACGATCAAAACCATAGTAACATCCGCTACACATACTCAGTATGGACCACTAGTGGAGGCAGCCACCAGAGTTGAGCAGAGAGCCCAGATCGCCTTGAAGTCAAAGGCGCAATTCAGTCAAAAGCGAAGTTGGACCGGTAGCCATCAGGGAGAGTCCAGTAAAGTACCCAAGAGTGGTCAGCACCCAGCATGGTCACAGAGTCGGCAGCAGAGCCAGCGACCCCAGACTAGTCAAAGTTCTATTCGTTCATCAACAGGGTCCAGGAGCCAGTAGAGCTGGAGAAGCCGACCAGTGTGTGGTAGGTGTAGCCGGTTACACTACGGTGAGTGCCTACAGGGCAAGACCGGATGCTTTCGGTGTGGACAGGAGGGCCATTTTATGAGAGACTGTCCTAGTGCAGGTAGAGACATACCCCCTAGAGGACAGCCTGGTAGACCTTCCAGAACACCGACAGGTAGACCTCGCAGTCAGGCCGTCAGAGTATATATAGTGACCCAGCAGGCGGCAGATGCTACACCAGATGTGGTCACAGGTACCATCTCTCTATTTGATACTGCATGTATTGGTGGACCTAGGAGCCACCCATTCTTTTATTTCTCAAGAGTTCATAGATAGAGTCGGGATAGAGTTAAGTCCGACCAAGTGTAGCATGGTAGTGTCACTTCCCACAGGTGATTCGCTGATTGCGGATAGAGCTTACATGGGAAGTAAGGTGACTATAGCAAGTCATGAGTTCGAGGCTAATCTAATAGTACTCGATATTCATGACATTGACATCATTTTGGGCATGGATTGGTTATCCAAGCATCGCGCGACTGTAGATTGCTATAGAAAAGAGGTTCAGTTCAGCAAGCCTGGGGAACCAGATGTGGTCTTTTGTGGAGAGTGAAAAATACTCTCTACAAGCTTAGTAAGTGTGCTCCGAGCAAACAAAATGCTCCGTAAGGCATGCCAGGGATACTTGGTGTATGCCATAGAAGCTGACAGTACTGAGTTACAAATGACCGAAGTTCCTGTGGTGAACGAGTTCCCTAATGTATTTCCCAAGGACCTTCCAGGACTACCTCTGGATAGAGAGATTGAGTTCGAGATTGAGCTAGCACCTGGCACGAAGCCCATCTCTATAGCTCCGTATTGGATAGCACCAGCAGAGTTAAAGGAATTGAAAGTGCAAATGGAAGAGTTGTTGAGCAAAGGCTTCGTTAAGACTAGTACATCACCGTGGGGAGCTCCGGTGTTGTTTGTAAAGAAGCAAGATGGAAGCCTCCGTTTGTGTATTGATTATAGACAGCTAAACAAAGTAACCATCCGGAATCAGTATCCATTGCCAAGAATTGACGACTTGTTCGACCAGCTACAGGGAGCTAAGGTCTTCTCGAAGATAGATCTATGGTCAGGGTATCATCAGCTGAAGGTGCGTAGGGAAGATGTTCCCAAGACGGCCTTCAGGACTTGATATGGGTATTATGAGTTTTTGGTGATGCCATTCGGCTTAACCAATGCCCCAGCAGCTTTTATGGATCTGATGAACCATGTCTTCAGACCCTACTTAGACAAGTTTGTGATAGTCTTCATTGATGACATCCTGGTATATTCAGGTAGTAGAGAGGAGCACGCAGAACACTTGAGGATTGTGTTGCAGACTCTGAAAGAGCATCAGCTTTATGCAAAGTTCAGTAAGTGCCAGTTTTGGCTAGATCGTGTGGCATTTTTGGGACATGTGGTATCCTCAAAGGGTATTTCGGTAGATCCCCAGAAGATAGAAGCTATTATAGGTTGGAAGCCACCCACAAGTGTAACAGAAGTCAGAAGTTTCTTGGGTTTAGCTAGTTACTACAGAAAGTTTGTAGAAAGGTTCTCAAAGATAGCTACTCCACTGACCAAGTTAACAAGAAAAGAAGAGAAGTTCATCTGGTCAAAAGCCTGTCAGAACAGTTTTGATAAGTTAAAGCAAAGGCTGACTACTGAATTAGTGCTTACACTTCCCTCAGGAAGTAAGGGATTTACAGTATATTGCGATGCCTCAGGCAAGGCAAATGTAGTAGCAGATGCACTAAGTAGGAAGTCCTCTAGTTCCCTAGCCCAGCTTAAAGCAGAATGCTTGTTGATGTTAGTAGAATTGAAATCTATGGGGGTCAGTTTGGAGACAACAGAGTCATGTGCCTTATTAGCAGCTTTCCGTGTTCGACCAGTATTAGTAGACAGAGTTAGAGACTTGCAAGCTCGTGATCAGTATTTGATGAAATTGAGAAGCAAGATAGAGGCTGGACAGCAAAGTAGCTTCACTTTGCGAAGTGATGGAATGCTAGTATTGGGCCAGAGACTGTGTGTCCCAGATGTAGCAAATTTGAAGAAAGAAATCATGGAAAAGGCACACTTCTCTGCATATGCTATGCATCCAGGAAGTATGAAGATGTATCGGACTCTAAGAGACCACTACTGGTGGAGAGGTATGAAAAGAGAGATAGCAGAGTTCGTATCCAATTGTCTAACTTGTCAACAGATCAAGATTGAGCATCAGAAACCAGCAGGTTTACTACAACCTCTTTCCATTCCTGAGTGGAAATGGGAAAAGATCACGATGGATTTCGTGACAGGACTTCCCAAGACACAGCGTGGACATGATGCCATTTGGGTTATCGTAGATAGACTGACAAAGTCGGCCCACTTCATTGCTGTTAATCAAACCTATTCTCTAGAAAGATATGCACAGTTGTATGTAGATGAGATTGTGAGGCTACATGGCGCACCAGTGTCTATTGTATCAGATAGAGATTCTCGCTTCACTTCTCGATTATGGCCGAAGCTACAAGATGCTATGGGCACCAAATTACATTTCAGTACTGCTTTTCACCCACAGACAGATGGCCAATCAAAGAGAACCATCCAGACTCTCGAAGATATATTGAGAGCCTGTGTGATGGAATTCAAGGGGAGCTGGGATAATTACCTAGCATTGATAGAGTTTACCTACAACAATAGCTTCCAGTCGAGTATTGGTATGGCATCGTATGAGGCGTTGTATGACAGAAAGTGTAGAACCCCAGTCTGTTGGGATAAAGTGGGGGAGAGAAGATTAATTGGCCTAGAGATTGTCCAAGATACAATCGAGAAAGTAAGTATGATAAGAGAGCGGTTAAAGATAGCAAGTGACAGGCAGAAAATCTATGCGGACTGACAGGACCCTTCCCAGACCTTATCTAAGCTCTTGTCTGGAGAATCCTGCCGGGCACTTCAACGGATTCCTCGAAACCAACTCGTCGGATCGAAGACATCCGGGAAGCGAACCCTATCTTTCTGTATCTGGTTTACTCGTTAAAACTTAGTGATTTAAATTTTTATCGTCACTGGTTGGGAGTGGTAAACATTTTCTTTGATTATTTTTCAAATTCATTTTATAAAAATTTCGGCAGCATAACGACTGCATTTTTGATAAACCAAAAATTTGACCTGTAAGGAAAATAACACTTCGACTATTTCAATACACCTCCCAACTTCTTTAATTCTCAATCATGCATCATTCATCACACTTTCATAAGCATAACAATAAGCTTTAATGCCAAGTATACATATATGAATCATATATAGTATGCATGAATATATTTACATTTTCAATCTCAACATCATTGAAATTCAAAATATACATGATTAAATACATAATACAAAAAATGTATATACACGTCTTGAGCTATCGCCCACCTATCAATGTATATGCAAGCAAAAGGTCTCGATCTCGTCCGACGGCGGCACGCAATAAAAACAAATAAGCTACAAAATAAATAAGAGGTTAGTGCAATAAGGATATATAATATCACATACACCAACATAAGATTTCATTATTTACTCGAGTTTTACAACTTCTTTAAAAATTCTTCCATGTGTATCCTTGACTCATTCTAACCATCACGGGCGATTTTAGCTAACGCCAACGTGAAGCTTACTAATGCATCTCAACCACTACGTTACGAAATTTACTGCACCGTACGTAGGGTGCTAAACTATTTACTGAACAACTACAATGCGGAATTCTCTGCATCGCAAATGTAGTGCTAAATCTCTAGACGACTACGAGCGGAATTTACTGCATCGCTTCGTAGCGCTAACTGTCAACTAACCAACTACGTGCGGAATTGTCTGCATCGCAACGTAGCGCTATACTTTTCTATAAACTGAGCGATTACGGACGGAATTCTCTGCGTCGTCATATAACGCTAAATCTCATAGCTTTTAAGGTATACACATGGGTTTTCATAATCAATTTCTTTAAGTGCAAAAGCACAAATGACTTTAGTTTGAAAATCTTGAAAGCTTTCTTAGTTCATTTTCTCTACATACAACTCATAATCATTTTCTAGAAACATATGGATTACATAGGAATCCATACGCTTGACTTTTAACTATATCATTATATATTATTTCTGATTTCCTTTATTATATAGCTACTATAGTCATTTAACATCATCAAGAATTTGCATGTCAATTTAAAAGCTATTAAGTGGTGAACCACTTACCTCAAGGCCGCGTCAAGCGTCTCGACGAGGCTCCTGGACGCCGCTCACGCGCTCGTCACCTACACAACAAGTTCTCTTTATTACTATTAACAAAAAGCTCCATTTCTCAACTATACGCTAGAATTCCCAACTATACCCAATTTTCTCTATATAACGTTTAACTCGATTCTAATTCAACCGAGACTCTCAAATCCCGATTTCTTTGTAAAAGTTTTACTTCTAGACCCCTAGGATCATCCCCATATGTTTCGTTTGGTCTCCAAAAGCTTAAAACAAAAAGTCAACTTTTTTAATTATACGGTTGACCACGAAAAACAGAATTGAAACCAGCCATGGTTTCACCTCCATTCCTTTTTCTAGCGTCTCCTTATCACATGACTAAGTCGCCCATAAAGTTTCATCGAGAAACTCCATCGTTTGCTATATCAAATCTAAGGAAAACGTTCGTTTTGGACACTTTCGGGCGCAATTAAGTGCCCGTTTTGCAAACTCTTGGTTTTGGGTTAGCGATGCTAGATTTTATTCCATAACTAAGCTTCATTTAACTTATAATGACTCACTAAACTCACTTCGTGTCATAAAAATTGCATTAAGCTAACCGTTTCACTTCTCAGAGTTCTAACGGCACTATATTGTGCATAACTTGCACAATTTTTATCGGATTCGATCCGTTCCAAAACCTATGGTTTTCTATGGTTCCTAGGCATCATTTGAGGTGTAGAACACCTCCAAATAAGCTAAATATGGTCAGGTCTCTTCTAGCTCAAATTTGAGCTCGGGAATCCACTATTTTGGCTACAACAATGCCTTTGAAATCTCTAAACACTTCTCTAAATTTTTCTAACCTCTTTGAGGCTTTAAATTGGTTTCAAAACCATCAAATTTTAAGGTCTAACTACTGCCCTACAAGTTTCTAATACATACTTAAATCTTACTTGGTCATTAGAGTGCTCAAAATTCACTCAAGACTTTTCTCAATCACTTGGTGTGCAATAAACACCATTTTCAGTTCTAGCTTTGAGGAAGGGTGTAACAGCCCTTTTACATTAGTTTAAGGCAGCAATTACACACAAAAACTCATCCTTCAAGAGTCTATTTCAATTACATAAAGTTCTAACACGATTTGAAGAGCAATCATCCAACAAATCAACAACAATCTCACCAACTGTCACCATTTTCGTTTCTGCAGAAAATAAAAAGAAAATGGAGTTGAAATCTTACTTTGGGCTTGGCTTAGGGAGTTAAGAGAGGTCTAAGAAGGATGCTTGAGGGCTTGGAAGGCAGCTTGGGTAGTGGTTCTTCCCCTTTTCCTCCTGACCGACCAGACTTGTCACGATTCAGCTCGCGGCTGTGCTTCGCGGTTCTGTTCGCGACCAATTCGCCTTCTGTTCGTCTGGTTCTGCTGCTGCTCGTACCTCCCACGTCCAGCAAGGGCTAGAGCACCTCCTTCCTTGTCCTTGGTTGTCCAGCTGCTGCAGTTCGCAGTCAATAGCCCCTCATCCACGATCGTTCTCGCGCGAACAAATCTGCTCGCGTCCAGCTCGCGACCTAGCTTCAGCTTCTGCCGTTGCTGCTGCTGGTGTTTTCTTCTTCCTCTCTTGCTGTGATTCACGACCAGCAGCTGCTCCTCTTGGTTTCACTTCCTGGTTGCTTCTTTCACGGCAGCAGAAATCTGATTTTTCTTTCTCTCGAACTTTCTCGGTTTCTCTCGACTGAAGGGCTGTAATTTCTGCTGAAAAATCAGCTAAGTGTTGGTTTATATACTCATCAACTATTGTTATTTACATCTTGCCCCAACTCTCTTTAATTTCATTCTCATCTCCTTTTCTTGAAGCTCTCTCACGGCAACACCCCTCTTAGTCTCCCGTGTTTAATTCGTTTCTCGTTTGATTTTAAATCTCATCTCGCTAGAATTTACTTTTAAAATGCTAAGCTTATTTTATTAATCTTGATTCTCTCTTTTTAATCGAATTTTAATTCGATTATTCTTTTACTAAAATCTTGGATTTCCTAACTTGGATTTTCATTGGGAAGTTACTAAACTTTTTAATACGACGAATTTCATCGTATTCTAAATGAATATATTTCGGAGGCTATGAATTTGAATTAATTAAACGTAGAGAGTTATATTTTATCTCTCTAACTTAATTTCTAACGTTGGGACTTTAGAAGTCGGAGCTAGGAGCTTACACGGACAATCGAAGAAGAGACTTGAAGTTTGAAGTCGGTGATAGAGTATTCTTACGAGTCTCACCCTGGAAGGGTATTTTGAGATTCAGGAAGCGTGGGAAGTTGAGCCCATGATACATAGGCCCCTATGAGATAGTAGACAAGGTGGGTGAAGTGGCTTATCGATTAAAGTTACCGTCAGAGCTAGCCAATGTCCATGACGTATTCCACGTCTCCATGATTCGCAAGTATATAACTGACCCTTCACACATTCTTAAAGAGCAACCAGTTCAGTTGAAGGAAAACTTGACCTACGAGGAGCATCCAGTAGAGATTCTAGATCGTAGAGATCAAGTGTTGTGTAATAAGGTGATTCCGCTAGTGAAAGTGCTATGGCGAAATCATGGGTCAAAAGAGGCTACATGGGAGCCCGAAGCACAGATGCGTGCCCAATACCCTCAGTTGTTTGACTAAGGTACACAATTTAAAAATTTCGAGGACGAAATTTTCAAAAGGGGGGAAGAAATTGTAAACCCCTAGTCTCGACTTATGAATCCCTAGTGTTAGAAGCTAGATTAGGGAGATAATATAAATCCCTACAATTAATTAATTGAACTTCATGGCCTCAGAAAGTCATTAAATTAAGAGTACGACGAAATTCGTCGACCATAAAAAAGTTAAGTAGCATTGCAATAAAATCAAGTTAGTATTAATCTAAATTGACTTATCAATTTCGTGAACGCCCATTCTAGAACTTCATAACAATCAAATTAGTAAGGAAAAATATTAATGAAGAGTAAAATAACACATCCGCAAAGGAGAGACAAGCGAAAGAAAACAATACTAGTAAGTGCAATTTAGGATGTGTTATTTAGAATGGTTAGTTAATTTCTAACTATAATTTAATTAAAGAGATAGTTGATAATTAAAATAAATCCAAAGACAAGTTTGGCTCTTCATAAAATATTAATGAGGTATGTATGCATATATATATAATACATAAAACATAAAGAAAATGATGAAAGAAAATTTAAAAACAAAAGAGAAGGGCTACCATGAAAAACAAGGAAAAGATAGGAGATTGAAGTGAAATTAAAAGAGATGGGGTAAAGGTGCAATTATGAGAAGTTCAATAAGTATAAATATAACCCTTTGCTGAAAAATTTTTCAGCAAACAAGAGCTCTTCAGTCGTGCAAACAACAGGAGGCCGTGAGAGAGAGCAAAGACAAAACGAGACAGCAAGCTGTTGCCGTGAGAAAACACCAGAAACGTGCAGAAACCAAGACCAGAACCGAAAAGAAGAAGACCAGAAGTGAAAGGCCATAAGAAGAGAAGAAGAAGGCATGAAGAGAAGAGGAAGATCAGCAGCTGGTCGTGCTCAAGAGGAAGCAACCAGCAGCAACAACTGAAGCAAAACCGAAAAACATGACAGCAGCAGAAATTCTGGACAGCCACCAGAAAAGTGGAAGAAGAAGCAACCTTTTCAGCTCATTCAAGCCTCAAATCTCTGCTCTAAGACCTCTCCCAAGTCCCTTTCAACTCTCTAAATCAAGAACCAAGTAAGAATCCTCACATCTTCTCATTCTTTAAGCTAAAAATCTAAAATTTGTTGAGCTGAAATTTCTGGGCAGATTTTTATTGTCTTGTGCTGAAGGTTTTACACATGAAATTTGTGTAGAACCCTAAGTGATTGATGTAGGGACTTAAGTGTTGAGTTGTTGTATGTTAATGATAGCTTAGGAGTGTAAACATGGGTTGTTATAATCTTGATCACAATAGAAACGAAAATCAGCCCTCACACCCTCCAACTAGTTGATAAAATGTGTGAGTGAAGTTTGAGTTTTCAAGTGACCAAGTTATGTTTGTGTGGGTGTTAAGGGCTTGAAGAGCAGTAAATAATCTCTGAAAATAAGTGGTTTTGAACCCAAAATTTGGCACAAAAAGGATTAGAAAATCATAGGGAAGCACGTAGAGTTACAAAGAGAGTTTAAGCAACTTTGTCAATCCCGAGCTGAATTTTGAGCTAGAGGAGACCTGACTATATTTGACTTATTTGGGGGTGTTCTATACCTCAAATGATGCCTAGGAACCATAGAAAACCATAGGTTTTGGAACGGATCGAATCCGATAAAAATTGTGCAAGTTATGCACAAAATAGTGCCGTTAGAGCTCTGAGAAGTGAAACGACTATCCTAATACAATTTTTATTGTATGGTTTGAGTTTCGTTCATCATTATTAGTTACATGAAGCTTAGCTATGGAAGAAAAACTAGCGTCGCTAATCCAAAACGGAAAATATACAAAACACGCACTAAACGTGCTAGAAAATGCCCGAAAAATGGGCGTTTTCCTTAGATTTGACCTAGCAAACGATAATATTTTCCAATGAAATTTAACGTGTGGTTAGAATATGAGATAAGTGAACCATAGGAAAAAGAACGAAGGAAAACGGAGCCCCGAGCAGCAGGTTATCGTCTGTTCTGTCAAGGGCTGTCCATTTTAAATAAAAATTATGATTTTTCGTTTTAAGACTCTGACAAGTAAACGGACCGTGTGGGGATATCCCTAGGGGTCCAAAACTAAAAATTTTCCACAAAAATCAGGATTTGAGAGTCTCGATTGAATTAGAAATGAGTTAGGAGCTATATAGCGAGAATTGGGCATAGTTGGGAATTCCTAGCATATAGTTGAGAAATGGAGGTTTTTGTTAATAGTAATGAAGAGAAAATATTGTGTAAGTGACGAGCACGTGAGCGGCGTCCAGGAGCCTCGTTGAGACGCTTGACGTGGAGCGACGCGACTTGAGGTAAGTGGTTCGCCACTTAAGATCTTTTCCAATCTCATATAAATGCTTGATGTTTGGTAATGAACATGGTAGTAAGTAGTAAAAGAGAATGAAATTGATTTCTTATATCAAATTGAAGTGTGAATGTATAGGTTCCTATGGAACCTATATAGAGATAGAAATTTATACCAAGTTTCTTTTAAAGGGAATGAAATGATAAAAGTGTTTAGAGATTTTAAAACTATAGAGTTTTGTGCTTTGGCACTAGAGAAGTGGATTATAAAACCCATGTGTATACTTTAAAAGTCATGAGAGTTATCGTTATGTGACGACGCAGAGAATTCCATCCGTAATCGCTCAGTTTATAGAAAAGTATAGCGCTACGTTGCGATGCAGACAATTCCGCTCGTAGTTGGTTAGTTGATAGTTAGCGCTATGAAACGATGCAGTAAATTCCGCTTGTAATCGTCTAGAGATTTATCACTACATTTGCGATTGCAGAGAATTTCGCATTGTAGTTGCTCAGTAAATAGATATAGCGCCCTACGTACGATGTAGTAAATTCCGTAACGTAGTGGTCGAGACACTTTAGTAGCTTCACGATTGGCGTTAGTTATAATCACTCGTGATGGTTAGAATGAGTCAAGGATACACATGGAAGAATTTAAAGAAATTGTGAAACTTGAAATAAATAACGAATTCTTATGTTAGTGTATGAGATATTATATATATCCTTGTTGCGCTAACTCATTGTTTATTTTGTAGCTCATTTGTTTTATTGCGTGCCCGCCGGACGAGATCAAGATTTTTGCTATATATATATATAGGTGGGAGATCGCACAAGATGATTAGAAACATTTACGTATATGTATTTAATCATGTATATTTTGAATTTGAATGATGTTGAATTTGTAAAATGTAAATATATTCATGCATACTATATATGATTCATATATGTATACTCGGCATTAAAGCTTATTGTTATGCTTATGAAATTGTGATGAATGATGCATGATTGAGAATTAAAGAAGTTGGGAGGTGTTCAGAAATAGTCGAAGTGTTGTTTTCCTTACAGGTGAAATTTTGGTTTATCAAAAACGTAGCCGTTATGCTGCCGAAAATTTTATGAAATGAATTTGAAATAGAATCAAAGAAAATGTTTAACACTCCCAACCAGTGACGATAAAAATTTAAATCGCTAAGTTTTAGCTAGTAAACCGGAGAAGAAAGTTAGGGTTCGCTTCCCGGATGTCTTCGATCCGACGAGTCGGTTTCGAGGAGTCCGTTGAAGTGCCCGGTAGGATCCTCCAGACGAGAGCTTAGATAAGGTCTGGGAAGGGTCCTGTTGTGTGTATTTATCGGACTCAGTAATTGGGCTGGTAAAAGTCCAATTTATGCTCATTTAAGACCCGATAAGAAGGCCCAATGAGGTCAACGTAGTCAAAGCCCATCAGACGAGGCCCAGTGTTGACTCAAAGACCATCAAGACTTCCAGCTGGCATCAACAGATCCATAAATACAGCCAGGTCGCAGCTCGCCGCCTGCGCAGCTCGTTTCTCAGCGAGCTCGGGCTCGAACCACCATAACACGTCAGCTCGCTCAGACACGTGATAAGCACAGTATCTTCCAGAAAAGGCAGTTACCAAGTTCAATAGTGATTCTCTCTCCGAATATGGCAATTGCCCAATCAAACCATGATTTTCTCGTCAGATATGGAGATCAATTCGAAGTCAAATTCAAGTCATCATTATTTTGAGATAAATATAGTAATTTCCTGATATTATCTGAATATATTAGGAAGCATAATTAACTTATAATTCTTTTCCTTATTTTTCCCAATTATTTAGGGAATATAATTAATTCAGGATTCTCTTCCTGATTTGCTACAACCAGAATTGTAACTCTTCTTTCCCTATAAATAGGGATTGAAATCATTGTAACACCATCAGAAAATATTCAATAATATACTGTCACTCTGCAGAATTTGAGAGATAGACAGTCGTGGACGTAGGCCTTTCTATTGCCGAACCACGTAAAAGCTTGGTGTTCTCCGTTCGATCCTCTGTTTCTGTCTTTGTCTTTTCTTGGTTTTCGTGTTTTCTCACATTGATTGCAGGTATTGGGCATTGATTGCTCGTCGACTGAAAATCAACGTCGACATTTTGGCGCTAGAAGGAGGGCCCAGACTGCAATCTTGTTCATCTTAGTTCATTAACTTTTGACGAGATGGCAAAGACTAGATCAAACAGGTTCCTTGGAGATGATGACCAGGCGGAAAGTCACGTGAACCAATCCCAACAGAACTTACAGCTTGGGCAAGACGCAACCACGCATGCCGCAGGCCCGTCCCATGGACAGGTTCTCGGGGCTACAACAGGCATTCCTCCTCTGCCTCACCGTCAAACGGTCCCAGTTGCCCCGACAGCCGAAGGGCAGAATGCATTACTGCAGAGGCAGGAAGTGTTGGAAGATACGGTCAAACAGCTCACGAAAGCCGTCAATATGTTGGTGCAGGCCCAGGTTCAGAACGTGACTAGGGTGGAAGTTCAGGCACCACAGGGAGTGCCCCAGCCTCCCGAACCAGCGCGAGGACCTGAAAGGCTGGCAAGAGAAGTCCCGCGACCTGCAGACTCAGCTCGCTCATCCAATGCGCGTTCGAGGGCTGGAAGACACCCTGTTCAGCACGGAAGGGAGGTCGCACGACCTGATAGCCTGGTAGTAAGACTGAGCCAGGAGGGAAACAGGCGGATGGAAGTTGGTCAAGGTAGAGTCCGAGCCGCAGCTCGTTATATCGACGAGGTGGATGGGCAGCAGGTAAGATCCCATCATCATGAGGGTCAAGTTCGAGGAAGACGAAAGGTATGACCCTGAACATCCGGCTCCAAGTCATGATCACAGGAGGAGATACGAGCTCCGAGACCCCCAACTAGAGGAGCTCCTCCAAAGGGTCCAGCAGTTGGAAGCACGACCCGGAGTTCCGGAGCAGCGTGGGCTCTACGGAGGCAAAACCCCATTTACAAGGGAGATTGAAACGCAACCTCTTCCTCTGAGGTTCAAGATGCCAAGCATTCAGCAATACAATGGGGACAGTGACCCATATGACCATCTAGACGCTTTCAACGTTCAGATGGATCTGCAAACAGGAAATCCGATGGTGAAGTGCCGAGTATTCCCCGCTACATTAGGGGATATTCCAAGAACGTGGTTCAGAAATCTCCCAACTCGCAGCATAGGAAGTTGGGAGCAATGCCAACAGAAGTTTGTTGGTCAATACAGGGCACTGAGAAGGCAGCTCGCTCCATCCTGCCACCTTGCCACCATTTTTCAGCGTCAGGGTGAGTCGTTGAAGGAATACATCACCAGATTTAGACGCGAGGTCGCGAATGTCGAGCATCCATCAGATGAAAGCATTCTGACAGCGATCTCAGCTGGGCTGCGCAAGGATGGAAAGTTATACGAGAGCATTTACAAATCCCCAGTAAAGGATCTGGGAGAGTTCTACGAGCGAGCTGCAAAAGAGATCAGGTGAGAAGAAACCTTCGGCCCGAAAAAATAGAATCAGAAGAATGAAGCGGGCAATTCCAGCCAGCCAAAGAGAAGAAACAATGGCCGGAACGAAGAAGGAAGGAACAACGGCTCAAATAATCAGATCGCCAAGAAAGCGAGAAGAGAGCCAAGGTATGAGCGACCTCAGCGTTGGGGTCGCCAGGAAGGATACAGCGTCCTGACGGCATCACCGGACAGGATTTACGCTGCGGAGAGGAATAAGGAAGATTTTGGGAGGCCCAATCCTATAAGAGCCCCCATTCAGCACAGAGATCAAAACAAGTTCTGTGCTTATCATAATGAGGTCGGGCACAGTACTTCGGATTGTTGGGCGTTGAAGAACGCCATCGAAAAATTGATCAGGCGAGGTCGCTTGGGAGAATATGTGGCAAGACCTGCTGATCAGCGACCTCACCAGCAGCGACCTCAACAACAACAGCAACACACAGCAGCAGCCCTAGCGAGCTCCCGAGCAAGGTCAAGAACCTGCGGTAAGAACAATCTTTACTATTTATGGTGGCCCCCATATCGCAGGTGATTCCAACAGATCGCATGAGAGGTACGTCCGGGAGGCGAATCATTCATTCCAGCTCAATGGGTCGGAGGGACCTACCAAAAGAGCGAAGCCGACCTCGGACGAGATTGTATTTACAGAGGAAGATGCCAGAGGAGTGATCAGTCCTCATAATGATGCGCTGGTTATACGAGCTAAAATCAGCAATATGGAAGTCAGACGCATCATGATCGATACCGGAAGCTCGGTGAACGTGATGTATAGGAGCTGTTTTGACCAGATGGGGCTGCGAGCAGAACAAATGAGGCCATCCCCGGAGCCTTTATTTGGATTCACTGGAGATGCTGTAGTACCGGTAGGGCAGATCAAATTGCCTTTGACTCTTGGGGAGGCGGGTCGTCAGGCCACAACCCTGACAGACTTCTTGATAATCGACTGCCCATCGGCGTATAACGTGGTCCTCGGAAGACCTGCTATGAACGAGTTGGACATGGTTATTTCGACCAGAGCTCTGACCGTGAAATTCCCAACTCCTAATGGCATCGGATGTGTTCGAGGAGAACAGCACCTAGCTCGGCGTTATTATGAAGATGCTGTTAAGATGGGCGTGAGAGGAAAGAAGGTGAACGTGGTCTCGGGGGGCGAGCCACGAGCTATGACTGAGAAGGGAGTCAGTCACGACCTGGACCCTCGCGAGGTAGATGCAGACCGAGCTACCGGTCCAATTGAGGAGTTAGAAGATGTACCAGTCAGCGAGGTAGATCCTGAGCGATGTTTGAAGCTGGGAAGAGGATTAACTCCGGAGTTGAGAATCCAGCTCGCTGACTTGGATGGATGTTTTGCATGGAATCATGAGGACATGGTGGGAATAGATCCAAAGGTGATGTCTCACAGGCTGAACATTGATCCTCATTTCAAACCAGTTCGCCAGAAAAGAAGGGCAATGACAGGGGAACGATACCTAGCACTAAAAGAAGAGATAGACAAGCTTCTGGTTAACAAGTTCATCAGAGAAGCTTACTACCCAACCTGGGTCGCCAACCCTGTGCTAGTGAAAAAGAAGAACGGGAAGTGGAGGACTTGCATCGACTTCACCGACCTAAACAAAGCATGCCCCAAAGATAGTTTCCCCCTGCCAAGGATAGATCAGCTCGTGGATGCTACTGCTGGCCACGAGCTCCTAAGCTTCATGGATGCATATTCGGGATATAACCAGATCCCAATGAAGCCTGAAGATGAAGAGCACACCTCGTTCATGACTGATCGGGGACTATATTGCTACAAGGTGATGCCCTTCGGTTTGAAGAATGCTGGAGCGACATATCAACGTTTGGTGAACATGATGTTCAAAGAGCAAATCGGAAAGACCATGGAGGTCTATGTGGACGATATGCTAGTAAAGTCCAAGCAGATAGGTGACCATGTTGGCGACCTGAGAGAGATGTTCCAAATTCTGAGGAGCTACCAGATGAAGTTAAATCCACTCAAATGTGCATTCGGAGTAGCTTCCGGAAAGTTCCTGGGCTTCATGGTCAACAATAGGGGAATTGAAGCAAACCCTGAGAAGATCAAAGCACTGATTGACATGAGGTCGCCCACCAGGGTGAAGGATGTACAGAGTCTCAATGGCCAGGTCGCAGCATTGAGTAGGTTCATATCGAAAGCTTCGGACAAATGTGTCCCTTTCTTTAACATTCTGAAGAAAGCAAAGAGTTTCGAGTGGACCGAGCAGTGTGAAGTAGCCATCCAGCAGTTGAAGGAGTATATGGGACGAGCTCCACTTCTTTCCAAGCCCAAAGAGGGGGAAAAACTGATTCTATACTTGGGAGTGTCGCAGCAAGCTCTGAGTGCCGCACTGGTGAGGGAAGAAGAAAAGACGCAGCTTCCAGTCTATTATGTGAGCAAAAGATTACAGGATGCTGAAACCAGATATTCGCAGATGGAGAAACTGACTTATTGCCTGGTGATCGCATCAAGGAAGCTGCGACCTTATTTCCAAGCTCACACTATCGAAGTCCTCACCCAGTATCCGTTGAAACAAGTTTTGCAGAAAGCAGACACCTCAGGTCGTTTGTTGAAATGGGCAGTGGAGCTCGCGCAGTTCGATATCCAATTCAAGCCGAGGATAGCTATCAAGGCTCAGGCTCTTGCAGATTTCATTGCAGAATTTACAGGACCTGTAGATGATGAAGCTGAGTCTTCCGAAGGTCCGGCCTGGGAACTTTTTGTTGATGGATCATCCAGCGAGCAGAGAGCTGGAGCTGGAGTTCTACTGATCAGTCCTGAGGGCCATAAAATTCTTTGTGCTCTAAGGTTTGGCTTTCAGGCAACAAACAATGAAGCTGAGTATGAAGCTCTGCTCGCAGGACTGCATTTGGCTAAGGAGATGCGAGCTGAATACTTGAAGATTTTCAGTGACTCATAACTCGTCGTCAGCCATGTAATGGGAGAATATCAAGCCAGGGGACCGAAAATGGCCCTCTACCTCCAAAAAGTACACGAGCTTCTGGGTGCGTTCCAGAGGTACGAGATGAAGCAGATCCCGCGAGCTCAGAACTCGCATGCTGATGCACTAGCTCGCCTCGCAACCACGCGAGATGCAGATTTCCTTGGGGCAATCCCAGTTGAGTTCCTACCAGCTCCAAGCACAGAAGAAAAGAATGTGACGATGGCCATATCCGTGCAGCCTGATTCTTGGATGAGCCCTATTCTCGAATACTTGCAGGATGGAAAGCTGCCCAGTAACAAGCTAGAAGCCCGACGTCTGCGAGCTAGAGCAGCCAGGTATTGCATCTATGATGACGCACTGTACAAGAAGGGGTTCACAGCACCCTTGTTGAGATGCATTGATGGCCATGAGTGTCAAACAGTGCTAAGGCAGATACACGAAGGCCACTGTGGGAACCATGCTGGGGGGCTATCTCTAGCTCAGAAGGCACTTCGCCAAGGCTTCTACTGGCCCACCATGAGGCAGGATGCCCTCAACTTAGTGAAGAAATGCGACAAATGTCAAAGGTTTGCTCATATTCCACGAGCTCCACCAACTTACCTCCAACAGATGGTGAGCCCGTGGCCCTTTGCGATCTGGGGAATGGACCTGATCGGACCCCTACCAATGGCACGTGGAAGATGTAAGCACGCAGTAGTCGCAGTAGATTATTTCACTAAGTGGGCTGAAGCGAAAGAACTTGCTGAGATCTCCACTACAAAGATTGAAAAATTCGTGTGGAGCAACATTATTAGCAGATTCGGGGTCCCACAGCAGATTGTGACAGACAATGGGACTCAGTTCGCCAGTGACCAGTTTCTTAGATTTTGCAACGACCTCAAAATTATTAAAAGTTTCTCAGCAGTAGACCACCCACAAGCCAATGGCCAAGTGGAAGCTGTAAACAAGATTATCAAGCAGACCCTGAAGATGAAATTGGAAGCCAAGAAGGGAGCGTGGGTAGACGAGCTCCAAAAAGTATTGTGGTCCTATAGAACCACAGCTCGCAGCTCAACTGGCGAGACCCCATTTTCAATGGTATATGGATCAGAGGCTATGATCCCAGCTGAGTTTGAGGTCACCTCGCAAAGAAGAGCGACCTTCAATCCAAATGACAACGATCAGCTACTTGCATCAAACCTGGATTTGCTCGAAGAACATAGGGAAACCGCCAGGTTAAGGGTAGCTGTCTATCAACAGAGAATAGCGAGGTACTATAACAAGTATGCTCGCATTCGCAGATTCAATATAGGAGACTTGGTCCTACGCCTCATCCTACCGGGAGCCCGCAAGCCAAGTGACGGATCCTTAGGCCCGAACTGGGAAGGACCGTATGTTGTCAAAGCAGCCTTGGGAAATGGAGCTTATCGCCTAATTAATGTAAATGGGGCAGAAGTCCTCCGAGCTTGGAATGCCGAGCATCTCCGCCCCTATTATCAATAAGTTTGTCATTATCTGTAATATGGATTGATTGAAAATAAAAGCTCCATTTTCCCCTGTTTTTGATTCAACACACCAGGCTAACGGGCTCCGAGCTCGACGGCGTAAGAACAAATTAATGAGCCAAAAAAGCAGGCGAGGTGACGACCCCTGCATAGCTCGCTATAAATACAAAGAGCCTAAAAAGCAAGTGACTAAGTGTCCTTGCATAGCTCGCCTAATGAGCCAAAAAAGCAGGCGAGGTGACGACCCCTGCATAGCTCGCTATAAATACAAAGAGCCTAAAAAGCAAGTGACTAAGTGTCCTTGCATAGCTCGCTATAAATACAAAGAGCCTAAAAAGCAAGTGACTGAGTGTCCTTGCATAGCATAGCTCGCCTAATGAGCCAAAAAAGCAGGCGAGGTGACGACCCCTGCATAGCTCGCTATAAATACAAAGAGCCTAAAAAGCAAGTGACTGAGTGTCCTTGCATAGCTCGCCTAATGAGCCAAAAAAGCAGGCGAGGTGACGACCCCTGCATAGCTCGCTATAAATACAAAGAGCCTAAAAAGCAAGTGACTAAGTGTCCTTGCATAGCTCGCCTAATTAGCCAAAAAAGCAGGCGAGGTGACGACCCCTGCATAGCTCGCTATAAATACAAAGAGCCTAAAAAGCAAGTGACTAAGTGTCCTTGCATAGCTCGCCTAATGAGCCAAAAAAGCAGGCGAGGTGACAACCCCTGCATAGCTCGCCAAACATCCTAGAAAACCCATTATTTGTACTTACAAAAATTTTGTTAAGTATTACTTTTATTATTAACAAGTTTTGGGTTCATTGATTATCAGCTCACAGGAAAAATGAAGAGCATTGGCCTGAGAAACATTCAACGCAGAAGAAATAACGAAATGAATTTTCATTAAGTGTTGAAACTGATTACAGATTAAAAAATTAAATGATATACATAAGAAAGAAAACAAGTTGCTAGTTCGCAGCAGGAGGATCTGGATCAGTCGGAGGTTCTGGATCAGCGGTGGATGGGGCAGCTTTTGATTTGAAATCCTCAATAGTTTCAAGCCCTATGTCCCCAAAGATAGAGAAATCCATGTCTGGATGGGACATCCACAGTGTGTAGAGGAAATCACGACCTGTTCTTTCCTCAGCCTCATCCCTTGCATCCGCAACCCGCACTTCCAGCTCCTGAGCAGCTTGATCTCTGAAGGCCGTTAGATCCTCGAAGGCATTATCAGCGAGACGGTTGACGACCTCAGCCTCTTTTTTCATGTCTACAACTTGCTGCTCCGCAGCCTCAGCTCGCTGAATGGCCTCCCCCACTTGTTGCCTAAGCACCTCAGCTCGATGCTCAGCTTCCTTCGCACGGTTATCCGCGGTTGCAGCCTCCTCAGCCCGTTTGGTTGCGGCCTCCTCAGCGCCTTTAGCGGCAACTTCCATCTCACCAGCCCGCTTATTGGCCTCCTCGGCCTGCTTCTCGGCAGTTTCAGCTCGCGCCAGAGCAGCATCAATCTGACGATGAAGCACTTCAGTCTTCTCTTCTGCAGCTGAAGCTCGCTGTTCGTCCAGTGCGGCCTGTTGCTCAGATTGCCTCAGATCTTCTTTCACCTTGAGCAACTCATCCTTTAACAAAGCATGCTCATTCTCCATTTTCTTCAGGGCTTCCTCAGCTACTTGCCTTGCAGCGTTTGCCTCAGCAATCTGAGCTTCCTGACCCTCTATTCTGCCCGAGGTCATGCGAGCTAAGTCATCGGTAGCCGCCTCCAGGTCGAACTCCAGCTTCCTGATCTCATCCTGGGCAGCCCTTGTCTCCCTTCTCCGCTTCATTGCAGCAAGGGCACCCTGGAAAATATGAACAGATTAAAATATAGTCAAGGAAGGAAATCAGCAGATGAGGAAAAGTAACTTACCAGCATGCAGTGACGAGCCACGAACTCATCCAAGTCCTCGCCCCTAAGGCTCCTATTTTCCAAGACATTCGCATGATTGAGCATAATTGTTGCCCAACTGTCAAGGAAAGAATTTAAGAATCTCCCTCCGGGACCCAGCTCGATGTCTGATGGGGTGGGTGAAGGAGTTCTCTCGCGCTCCGGGAAATCGCGTGCATCATTGAAGGTACCACCACGTCGCGACACAACAGTACGCCTAGTCGCATATGTGCTGGGGCCAGCTCGGGTTGCCTCGGGAGCGGCATTTGAAGGAGCATCACCTTTTCCAGGCTGCGAGCTGGAAGTTGGAGGTGACTGAAGACTTGTAAAAACATTGGAGATGGGCACCTCGCTAGGAGCAGCAGTCGAGGGAGTAGTGGCTCCAGCAGCAGCATGCACCTCGCTGGGAGCAGCGGTTGAAGGGGCAGTAGCTTCAGTGACTGCAGGCACTTTGGTGGATACAGCAACTGCAGGAGCCTGGTCCTGACCAGATGGTTTGGAGCGTTTAGAGGGTGCCGCTGGAGTGGCTAAGTCTTCGGCAGGTCGTTTTGCTGGAGGAGCCGAAGAAGCTTGGAATTCAGTGGGACGTGCAGGAGGAGATTTCATGAGAACAAGTTTCCTCCTGTTAGCTGGGAGTTTTGTAGAGGAAGGAGCAGGGGCTGGAGCACGAACTGGGGATAACAGTGGAGCCCCTGGAGTAGATGTGTGATGAGGAGAAGATGATGGATAAGCCTGTGCAGTAGGAGCTGCAGGGACTGGGTCTGATCCTGTCCGAGCTGAAGCAGGAGCAGAAGAAGAACTTTTTCTAGACGCACCCTTTGAAGGGGTGCGAGTTGAAGACGATTTCGCCTTCGTTGGTGTGCGAGTTGAAGACGATTTCGCCTTCGTTGGTGTGCGAGCTGAAGATGATCTTGCTTTAGACGAGGTGCGAGCAGGAGCACCTCGAGATGAAGTCTTCCGAGGTGGAGAAAGTGAGCGAATGTTATCCGAGCGAACGTCTTCCTCTGATGATGAAGAGACTATTGGCGGAGGTCGGGAAGTAGACGCATCCTGAACTGAAACCTCAAAAACAGAAGGAAGCCTAGGCTTGTCGCTCATCTTGCCCATATCTTCCCCAGCTCGCAGAAGAAGAGATTACTTAGAAGGGGCAAACTTGTAAGCTCTAAGCATGGCATCGTCGAATCTGCTGCTGATGCCCGCATCGCCCGATTTGGCGAGCTTGCCAAGAGCTCGTTCCTCCCCGCTGCTGAGAGAAAACTCGTCCATCTTCAGCTCTGCACGGCAAATGATCAAAGAAAAATGATAAGTAATGAAGATGCAAAACAAGATCAGCTCGCTTAAATCTTCTTATGAGTACCTGGTTTCAGGACGAAGCTGAAGTTTCGGAGATCTGCAAGAGACGGGCACGAGATATAAAACCAACTCGTCTTATATGGCCCGACGTTGGATTTGCCTTTTGCTTCTCCCTTGGGCAAAAGGTCTTTGTATTGTGACTGACGGGCTGTGAGATAGTAGATGCCGTCCGGTTTCTCTCCATCTCCCGCAGCCAAGGCCTTGAAAGAGTAGAACTCCTGGATGATCCTCGGTGTAGGGGCATGAAGGCCGTTCCTGTAGAAGGCTATGGCCAGCGAGATCAACTGTGTGTAAGAATTCGGAGTCAGTTGGAAGGGTGCGAGCTTGACTTTGTTGAGAAATTTGATCAAGAACGGTGGAACGGGGAACCGCAACCCCTGTTCAAGATGTTGGGTGCTGACAGCGATGAATCCCCTGGGTGGATAACACGCATAATTGCTGGAGTCAGGCAGCAGTATGCGACAACCAAAAGGGATGTAGAATTGCTTGACAAGTCCCTCCACCTCAGGACGCTTCAACGACGTGGGATGACGAGCGAGTGCTCACGAGCCTCTCTTCCCTGAATAGCATGAGCTCGGGCTTTGTCATGCTCATGAGCTTCGTTGCTTGGAATCATTCCCTTGCGAGTTCCACTTGAAGACATCTAAAAAATAAATAAAAAATAAAATATATAAAAATATATGTATCATTGCAGGAGCAACAATGGTGATGAAGCATGATGAGCCCAAAATAGAAAGTTTGAAGAAAAAGAAGTCTCACCTTGAATCGTTGATAAGTAGAAGAACGACGAAGAAGGCTGAGAATCTCGTAAAAGGCAGTGGGTCCTGGATGTTTGAAAGCTTGAACACTTGTTTGCTTCGAGTGAAAATGACAGATGAAAGAAGAAAATGAAAAGGGTCCATCGGTTTATATAGACAAGCAAGCATGAGTCCCAACCGTCAGATCTTTGGGAAATGTAACCGTCATAGATCTGACGGTGCAGCGTGAAATGTGGCTTTGGAAATCATGCAGCCGTCAGTTGAAGGACGTGCAGACGTCGCTTCGGTTACCACCTGCATGACCGCCACGTGTCGCAATTGAAAAGGTGGAATTTGAAAGTGCACAGAAGCGGTTCTAGAAAATAAGTGTGCCAAGGAAGCTAACTTTTACCAGCAAATGCAAGCTCCCAGCTCGCCCAAGCGAACTGAGAGCTGGGGGGCTAATGTTGTGTGTATTTTCGGACTCAGTAATTGGGCTGGTAAAAGTCCAATTTATGCCCATTTAAGACCCGATAAGAAGGCCCAATGAGGTCAACGTAGTCAAAGCCCATCAGACGAGGCCCAGTGTTGACTCAAAGACCATCAAGACTTCCAGCTGGCATCAACAGATCCATAAATACAGCCAGGTCGCAGCTCGCCGCCTGCGCAGCTCGTTTCTCAGCGAGCTCGGGCTCAGAACCACCATAACACGTCAGCTCGCTCAGACACGTGATAAGCACAGTATCTTCTAGAAAAGGCAGTTACCAAGTTCAATAGTGATTCTCTCTCCGAATATGGCAATTGCCCAATCAAACCATGATTTCCTCGTCAGATATGGAGATCAATTCGAAGTCAAATTCAAGTCATCATTATTTTGAGATAAATATAGTAATTTCCTGATATTATCTGAATATATTAGGAAGCATAATTAACTTATAATTTTTTTCCTTATTTTTCCCAATTATTTAGGGAATATAATTAATTCAGGATTCTCTTCCTGATTTGCTACAACCAGAATTGTAACTCTTCTTTCCCTATAAATAGGGATTGAAATCATTGTAACACCATCAGACAATATTCAATAATATACTGTCACTCTGTAGAATTTGAGAGATAGACAGTCGTGGACGTAGGCCTTTCTATTGCCGAACCACGTAAAAGCTTGGTGTTCCTCGTTCGATCCTCTGTTTCTGTCTTTGTCTTTTCTTGGTTTTCGTGTTTTCTCACATTGATTGCAGGTATTGGGCATTGATTGCTCGTCGACTGAAAATCAACGTCGACAGGTCCTGTCAATTACTTTTCCACAATTTACATATTCATCACATACACACGATTTACATCATCACATTTCATGAGTCGCCCACCTATATGTATATAAAACAAAATGTCGTCGTCTCGTCCACAGTAGTACTCAATGGAATGTAAATAGGCTATACAACAAATAAACAAGTTAGTGCAACAAGGCAATGTAATATAACATGTACTAATGTAGCAATTTACAACTTATTCAAATTTTACAATTTCTTTAAAAAACCCCTATGTATACCCTCGAAACAATCTAACCATCACGGGCGATTATAACTAACGCCAACATAAAGCTACTGAGGTATCTCAACCACTACGTTACGGAATTTACTGCATCGCACGTAGGGTGATAACTCTCATAACTGAGCAACTACAACGCGGAATTTTCTACTGACAGGACCCTTCTCAGACCTTATCTAAGCTCTCGTATGGAGGATCCTGCCGGGCACTTCAACGGATTCCTCGAAACCGACTCGTCGGATCGAAGACATCCGGAAGCGAACCCTGTCTTTCTGTATTCGGTTTACTCGTTAAAACTTAATGATTTGATTTTATTTGTTACTGGTTGGGAGGGATAAACTTTTTGTTTAATTCTATTTCAATTTCATTTTATAAAAATTTCGGCAGCATAACGGCTGCGTTTTTTATAAACCAAAAATTTCACCTGTGAATAAAATGACACTTCGACTATTTCTGAAAACCTCCCAACTTCTTTATCCACAATCATGCAATACTCATCACATTTCCATAAGCATCAACAATAAATAAATGCCAAGTATACATATATTAATCATATATATGTAGTATGCATGAATATATTTACATTTTATAAATTCAAAATATACATGATTAAATACATATACAAAATGTTTCTAAGCGTCTTTCGCGATTGCCCACTTATAGTTATATATATAAAGCAAAAGTCGGTCTCGTCCGGCGGTGGCGCGAAATGAAAACAAACAAGCTACAAAACGAACAACAAGTTAGTGCGATAACATCATAGGATATCATATCACACATACTAACATATAATTTACAAGTCTTCAAATTTTCTTTAAAACTCTCCATGTATACCCTTGACTCGTTGTAACCATCACGGGCGATTTTAACTAACGCCAATGTGAAGCTTACTAATGCATCTCAACCACTACGTTACGGAATTTACTGCATCGTACGTAGGGCACTAAACTATTCACTGAACAACTACAATGCGGAATTCTCTGCATCGCAAATGTAGTGCTAAATCTCTAGACGACTACGAGCGGAATTTACTGCATCGCTTCGTAGCGCTAACTGTCAACTAACCAACTACGTGCGGAATTGTCTGCATCGCAACGTAGCGCTATACTTTTCTATAAACTGAGCGATTACGGACGGAATTCTCTGCGTCGTCACGTAACGCTAAATCTCATAGCTTTTAAGGTGTACACATGGGTTTTATTATTAATTTTTCTAGTGCCAAAGCACAAAACTCTATAGTTTCAAAACCTCTAAATACTTTTCTACTTTCATTCTCTTTTAACAGCAACTGAGTATCAATTTCTATTCTCATATAGGATCCATAGGAACCTATACACTCACAATTTGACATTTATATACGAAAGCATTCTCATTTTCTTTTATTGCTTACTATCATATTTATTTTAAAACATTAAGCGATTTCATGAAATTGAAAAAGAAGTCAAGTGGCGAACCACTTACCTCAAGGCCGTGTAGCTCCGCGTCAAGCGTCTCGACGAGGCTCCTGGACGCCGCTCACGTGCTCGTCACCTACACAACATTTTCTCTTCATTACTATTAACAAAAACCTCCATTTCTCAACTATATGCTAGGAATTCCCAACTATGCCCAATTATCTCTATATAACTCCTAACTCGTTTCTAATTCAACCAAGACTCTCAAATCCCGATTTTTGTGGAAAATTTTTAGTTTTGGACCCCTAGGGATATCCCCACATGGTCCGTTTACTTGTCGGAGGCTTAAAACGAAAAATCATAATTTTATTTAAAATGGACAGCTCTTGACAGAACAGATGATAACCTGCTGCTCGGGGCTCCGTTTTCCTTCATTCTTTTTCCTATGGCTCACTTATATTACATTCTAGTCACACAACAAATTTCATTGAGAAATATTATCGTTTGCTATGTCAAATCTAAGGAAAACGTCCGTTTTGAACACTTTCGGGTGCAATTTAATGCACGTTTTGCAAACTCTTGGTTTCGGGTTAGCGACGCTAGTTTTTCTTCCACAACTAAGCTTCATTTAACTTATAATGACTAACTAAACTCATTTCATGCCATAAAAATTGCATTAAGCTAACCGTTTCACTTCTCAGAGCTCTAACGGCACTATATTGTGCATAACTTGCACAATTTTTATCGGATTCGATCCGTTCCAAAACCTATGGTTTTCTATGGTTCCTAGGCATCATTTGAGGTGTAGAACACCCCCAAATAAGCCAAATATGGTCAGGTCTCCTCTATCTCAAATTTGAGCTCGGGTTCACCAACATTGTCAAATTTTCCCCTTTTGGAAACTCCAACTCTTCTCTAACTTTTCTAACCTCTTTAAGGCTCAAAATTGGTTTCAAAACCATCTAATTTCAAGGTCTAGCTACTGCCCTTCAAGTCTCTAATACATACATAACTCTAATTTTATCAATTTATTGCTCAAACTTTACTCACAATTTCTATCAACCACTTGGTGTGCATAAACACCATTTTCGGTTTCTATCTCGTTTGTACATATGACAGCCCATATTTACATCTTTTATGGCATCAATTACACACAACAATCATCATTTAAGATTCCATAACACTCACATAAAGTTCTAACAAGAGTTGAAGAGCAATCATCCAACAATTTCAACAACTGTCACCATTTTCGTTTCTGCAGAATATCAAAGAAAATGGAGCTAAAATCTTACTTTGATCTTGGCTTAGGGAGTTGAGAAGAGTCTAAGAAGGATGTTTGAGAGCTTGGAAGGCAACTTGGGTGGTGGTTCTTCCTCTTTCTCTCCTGGCCGACCAGCCTTGCTGCGGTTCTGCTCGCGGGTGTGCTCGCGATTCTGCTCGCGTTCTGCTCGTCTGGTTCTGCCTCTGTTCACACCTCCCACATCCAGCAATGGCTAGAGCACCTCCTCCCTCGTCCTTAGCTATCCAGCTGCTGCAGTTCGCAGCCAGGAATCCCCCTCACGCAAGCTGCTCGAACTCGCGACCTGCACTGTCGCGCGAGAGGTTCTGCTCGCGTCCACAGCTACTGTTGTTGCCTCCTTGCTCGACCAACAGCAGTTTGCTTCTCCTTTCTTCTTCCTTCAGCCCTTCTCTTCTCCTCTTGGCCTTCTCTTCTGGTTCACGCTGCTCTCTTCTTTCTTTCTCGCGAATTTTCTACCCTTTTCTCAACTGTTCTCTGTCTCTCGGCTGAATGACTGAATTGGGCTGTTTTTGCCGAAAAAAATCAACCAAGTGTTGTCATTTATACTCATCAACTATTGTTATTTACATCTTGCCCCAACTCTCTTTAATTTCATTCTCATCTCCTTTTCTTGAAGCTCTCTCACGGCAACACCCCTCTTGGTCTCCCGTGTTTAATTCGTTTCTCATTTGATTTTAAATCTCGTCTCGTTAAAATTTATTTTAAAAATGCTAAACTTGTTTTATTGATCTTGACTCTCTCTTTTTAATCGAATTTTAATTCGATTAGCCTTTACTAAATTCTTGGATCTCCTAACTTGGATTTTCATTGGGACGTTACTAAACTTTTTAATACGACGAATTTCGTCGTATTCTAAATGAATAAATTTCGGAGGCTATGAAATTAAATCAATTAAACGTAGAGAGTTATATATTATCTCTCTAACTAAATTTCTAACATTGGGATTTTAGAAGTCGGAGCTAGGAATTTACAATTTCTTCTCACCTTATAAAAATTTCATCCTCGAAATTTAAATTGCGTACCTTACTTAAATAACTGAGGGTATTGGGCACTCATCTGTGCTTCGGGCTCCCATGTAGCCTCTTCTAACTCGTGATTTCGCCATAGCACCTTCACTAGCGGAATCACTTTGTTGCGCAATACTTGATCTCTACGATCCAGGATCTCTATTGGATGCTCCTCGTAAGTCAAGTTTTCATTCAACTGAACTGGTTGCCCTTGCAAAATGTGAGAAGGATCAGCTATGTACTTGCGTAACATAGAGACGTGGAACACGTCATGGATGTTGGCTAACTCTGATGGTAGCCTCAATCGATAAGCCACTTCACCCACTTTGTCTACTATCTCATAGGGGCCTATGTATCGAGGGCTCAACTTTCCACGCTTTCCGAATCTCAAAATTCCTTTCTAAGGTGAGACTCGTAGGAACACTTGATCACCCACTTCAAACTTTAAATCTCTTCTTCGATTGTCCGCATAGCTTTTCTGTCTGTCGCTTGCTATCTTCAACTGCTCTCTGATCATATTCACTTTCTCGGTTGTGTCTTGGACAATCTCTGGGCCAATTAATCTTCTCTCCCCCACTTCGTCCCAACAGACTGGGGTTCTGCACTTTCTGCCATACAACGCCTCATAAGGTGCCATACCAATACTCGACTGGTAGCTATTGTTGTAGGCAAACTCTATCAATGCTAGGTAATTATCCCAGCTCCCCTTGAATTCCATCACACAGGCTCTCAACATATCTTCGAGAGTCTGGATGGTTCTCTCTGATTGGCCATCTGTCTGTGGGTGAAAAGCAGTACTGAAGTGTAATCTGGTGCCCATGGCATCTTGTATCTTCGACCAGAATCGAGAAGTGAAGCGAGAATCTCTATCTGATACAATAGACACTGGTGCGCCATGTAGCCTCACAATCTCGTCTACATACAACTGTGCATATCTTTCCAGAGAATAGGTTTGATTAACAACAATGAAGTGGGCCGACTTCGTCAGTCTATCTATGATAACCCAAATGGCATCATGTCCACGCTGTGTCCTGGGAAGTCCTATCACGAAATCCATCGTGATCTTTTCCCACTTCCACTCAGGAATGGATAAAGGTTGTAGTAAACCTACTGGTTTCTGATGCTCAATCTTGATCTGTTGACAAATTAGGCACTTGGATACGAACTCTGCTATCTCTCTCTTCATACCCTTCCACCAATAGTGGTCTCTCAGAGTCCGATACATCTTAGTACTCCCTGGGTGCATAGCATATGCAGAGGAGTGTGCCTCTTCCATGATTTCTTTCTTCAACTCTGCTACATCTAGGACACACAGCCTCTGGCCCAACACTAGTGTTCCATCACCTCGCAAGGTAAAGCTACTCTGTTGTCCAGCCTCTATCTCGCTTCTCAATTTCATCAAGTACTGATCTTGAACTTGCAAGTCTCTAACTCTGTCTACTAACACTGGCCGAACATGGAAAGCTGCTACTAGAGCGCCTGATTCTGCTGTCTCTAAACTGACCCTCATAGATCTCAACTCTACTAGCATCTGCAAGTACTCTGCTGTAAGTTGGGCTACGGAGCTAGAGGGTTTCCTGCTTAGTGCATCTGCTACTACATTTGCCTTGCCTGGGTGGTATTTAATGGTGCAGTCATAGTCTTTAATAAGCTCTATTCACCTTCTCTGTCTCATGTTCAAGTCTTTCCGCGTGAACAAGTACTGTAGGCTTTTGTGATCTGTGAAGATCCTACAAGGTACTCCATAGAGATAGTGTCGCCATATTCTCAAAGCGAACACTACAGCTGCTAACTCTAAGTCGTGTGTTGGATAGTTCATTTCATGCTTCTTTAATTGCCTTGAAGCATAAGCTATCACCCTATCATGCTGCATCAACACACAACCTAAACCTTGCTTGGAGGCATCGCAATACACTGTAAACCCTTCACTTCCTGAGGGAAGTGTAAGCACTGGTGCTGTAGTCAGCCTTTGCTTTAACTCATCGAAACTGCTCTGACAGGCTTCTGACCAGATGAACTTCTCTTCTTTTCTTGTTAACTTGGTCAGTGGAGTAGCTATCTTGGAGAACCCTTCTACAAACTTTCTGTAATACCCAGCTAAACCCAAGAAGCTTCTGACTTCTGTTACACTTGTGGGTGGCTTCCAATCTACAATAGCTTCTATCTTCTGGGGATCTACTGAAATACCCTCTGTTGATACTACATGCCCCAAAAATGCCACGCGATCTAGCCAAAACTGGCACTTGCTAAACTTTGCATAAAGCTGATGCTCTCTTAGAGTCTGCAGTACAATCCTCAAGTGCTCTGCATGTTCCTCTCTACTACTTGAATGCACCAGGATGTCATCGATGAAGACTATGACAAACTTGTCTAAATATGGTCTGAAGACACGGTTCATCAGATCCATAAAGGCTGCTGGGGCATTGGTTAAGCCGAATGGCATCACCAAGAACTCATAATGCCCATATCTAGTTCTGAAGGCCGTCTTGGGAACATCTTCCCTACGCACCTTCAGCTGATGATACCCTGACCGTAGATCGATCTTCGAAAAGACCTTAGCTCCTTGTAGCTGGTTGAATAAGTCGTCGATTCTTAGCAGTGGATACTGATTCCGGATGGTTACTTTGTTTAGTTGTCTATAATCAATACACAAACGAAGGCTTCTATCTTTCTTCTTTACAAACAACACTGGAGCTCCCCACGGTTATGTGAAGGGAAAAAACAATAATTGTTTTAATAAAATAAAGATTTGCGGAACATTGAGTTTTAAAAATTTTTAGAAAACTCAAGAACCCTAGATCCATAAAACAATGAAATAAAATAATAAAACTAAATAAAGATCGAATCTTGTACCTTTTGTATTGATCTCTGTGGATTGCTCATCACCTTGCCTTCCTTGATATGACTCTACACCAAGAAACAAGTGAGTGGGCACAATTATATAGAATTGTGCTCACTTTCTATTGATTTCTTTTCTCAAAAGAATAAACAATATATATAAGAGGTGAGAATAGGTTTTTGTTTTAAAGAACGTAAAACAAAACCTAAGTATAACTTCTGTTAGGAAAAGAATACTATTTCTTTTCTATTTATAGGCAACCAATTAGGGTTTTAATTAATCAAAATTAATATTAAACCCCAAGTTTATTAAAATTAAACTTTTGCCCATATAACATAATTAATTCATAATTAATTCATGTTATATTTTGTAATCATACTTGTGGCCTATAATTAATTCATAATTAATTTATACCCGATCACAACTAAGAATTAAATTCAACACCTCTTACAAAATTAATTAAATAATTATTAATTCATAATTAATAATTAACTAACTAATAATTTGAATAATCAATATTATTTAAATACCAAGTGAACACATATTTTGCTACTTATGTAACAAATATAATTGGACGATCCAATTACGATATTCTATATACACGTTTCTTATAGTGAAATGAGCTATCAAGGGGACCCGATGGACCTACAGTTTTGAGCTCCAATAATATCGGAATTATTAATTAAACTCTTTAATTAAATAATTCACTATTATTAATCTTAGAGTTACTCCACTAAAAACTTAAGATTGCACTCTCAAAACTATAGATGTTTTTATACAATTTGAAATTTTCAGTGTCCATTGATATAATCACTACATATGATTTGACCCTCCACAAATAGTTCATAATTAGAGCTAGGTCATAATGTCCGTTATACCCCTCTAATTATATCTTGATCCTTAAGTACCATTGATTCTCTAATGAACAATATATTCATAACAACTTATGAATTTATCTTTCCGTTTACATATAAATAGAAAGTTGAGCGCTCTTATTGTTCAAGACCTGAATCAACCCTTAAGAGAACTATTTCTCTACTTCTCGCAAGAAGGAGTGGATTCCATTATTGTATAGAATGTTCCCAGCTACTTACTAAATCATATCCCCAAAGTACGAAGTTATTGATCAAGCATCTATATCGATCTCACCCATGTAAATCAAAGGACATAACTCAATAAGCAGGAGTCCATAATACACTCAGGATTAAGATCAATTCATATATGATCATCTAGTCGATAAATATAAATCTCTAAGTTTAACGGATATTAATTAGAGACTCATGTTTATCGTGGTCCAGTCCTATATAATTTTTATTATATAAGGTGCCTCCATTTTCATGTCACTACATGAATAGTCTCAATAAAACTATTGTACCGTATACAAAATGGACCGCAACTGTAGATTTACCACAAACAAAGTACCCAGCTTCGTTTGCTTTCTACGGACTCTTTAGATTACTTCTTTCAAACTAAATTCGCTTGTATATAACACTTATATACTTAGTTTGAAAATACATCAGTAATCAAGGATGTTTCTCATGACATATACAATTTTTGCAAAATATATAAATTGAATAAAATGAATACTTTATTATTATTTATTAAAACCGTTTACATAATTACAAGCTCTTAGGGCACAAAACCCAACATTATGTACTAGTCTTAACGAAGCCTTTGCTCAACAACTCTTCCATTTGCACTTTCAATTCCTTCAGCTCAGCTGGTGCCATCCGATACGGAGCTATAGAGATGGGCTCTGTGTCTGGTGCTAGCTCAATCTCGAACTCAATCTCTCTATCCGGAGGTAGTCTTGGAAGGTCCTCGGGAAATACATCTGAGAACTCATTCACCACAAGAACCTCTGTCAACTGTAGCTCACTGTCGCTAGCTTCTATTGCATAGACCAAGTACCCCTGACATGCTTTACGGAGCATCTTGTTTGCTCGGATCACGCTTACTAGACTTGTAGAGAGTATTTTTCGCTCTCCACAAAAGATCACATCTGGTTCCCTAGGCTTGCTGAACTGAACTTCTTTTCTATAGCAATCTATAGTCGCGCGATGCTTGGATAACCAATCCATGCCCAAAATGATGTCGAAGTCATGAATATCGAGTACTATTAGATTAGCCTCGAACTCATGACTTGCTATAGTCACTTTACTTCCCATGTAGACTCTATCCGCAATAAGCGAATCACCTGTGGGAAGTGACACTACCATGCTACACTTTGTTGGACTCAACTCTATCCTGACTCTATCTATGAACGCTCGAGAAATAAAAGAATGGGTGGCTCCTGGGTCCACCAATACATGAGCATCAATATCAAATAAAGAGATGGTACCTGTGACCACATCTGGTGTAGCATCTGCCGCCTGCTGGGTCACTGTATATACTCTGGCGGCCTGACTGCGGGGTCTACCTGTCGGTGCTCTGGGAGGTCTACCTAGCTGTCCTCTGGGGGGTATATCTCTACCTGCTCCGCTACCAGGCTGCCATGCACTAGTAGCTCCTCCAGTCTGGGGGCCTCCCCTATCGGGTCCACGGCTCCCACTAGTCTGCCCCTGAACTGCTGATCTGGCCTCTGATGGGCTCGAAGCTACTGCACTGGGACAGTCTCTCATGAAGTGGCCCTCCTGTCCACACCTGAAGCACCTGTCTTGCCCTGAAGGCACTCACCGTGATGTAACCGGCCACATCTAGCGCACAATGGTCGGCTCCTCCAGCTCTGCTGGCTCCTAAACCCTGCTGATGACCGAAAAGAACTCTGACTGGTCTGGGGTCTCCGACTCTGCTGCCGACTCTGTGACCCTGCTGAGTGCTGCCCACTCTTGGGCACCTTGCTGGACTCTCCCTGATGGCTACCGGTCCAGCTCCGCTTCTGACTGAATTTCGACTTGGACTCTACAGCGGTCTGTGCGCTCTGCTCTACTCTGGTGGCTGCCTCTACCAGCTGTCCATATCTAGTATGTGAGGCAGATGTCACAATGGTCCTAACCGCAGGGTTAAGACCTGCCATAAATCTGTTGATCTTTTCTTCCTCATTCTCTGCAAAGAATGGAACGAGGCGGATCAACTCTAAAAACTTCTTCTCATATTCTGGCACTGAGGAGTCCCCCTGCTCCAATCTGTAAAATTCTTGTATTTTAGCATCCTTATAGCTCTTGGGGAAAAATCTGTCTGTAAACTCTCTCTTGAACTCGGCCCAGGTGACTCCCTCTAAGTGGGCTCTCTGATGCGCCTTCCACCAGTCCTTGGCGCGATCTTTAAGTAGAAAGGCTGAATAGGAGACCATCTGCTCCTCGGTACACCCCATCATCTGAAAAATCTCCTCGTTTGCCTCTAACCAAGACAACGCTCTCTCGGGATCTCCGCTACCATCATACGGCTTCGCGCCTAATTTACGGGCGCGCTCAATCGATACCCTAGACTCCCGCGGCTGCTGAAGGGCCGCTGCTAGCATTTGAGCCATCTGCTCCATCTGCCCTGGAATAGGTCCTGGGGCAGGCTCTGATCCTGCTGGCTGAGATGGCTCATGTAAACCCCTAGTCTCGATCTATAACCTCTTAGTGTTAAAAGATGGATTAGAGAGGTAAAATAAATTTCTACATTAGATTAATTGAATTTCATAACGTTAGAGATTTATCAACTTAAGATTGACGACGAAATTCGTCAATTATAGAAGTTAAGTAACATTACAATAGAATCAAATTAGTATTAAGCTAAATCGATTCTTCGATTTCGTGAACGCCATTCTAGAGTTTCACAACAACCAAATTAGCAAGAAAAAGATTAATAAAGAGTAAAATAACTCATCCGCAAAGAAGAGACAAATTAAAGAAAAATAAAATTTTGAGTGCACGATTAAGAAAATTTTTACATTAGTTGTTCGTAAGTAATGGACAACTATTAAGCGATTAAATAAGAGATTGATGATAATCAAAATAAATCAAGGGACAAGCTTGATATTCCATAGAACATTAATAAGATATATAAACAAGACACTTAGAAGCCAAGTGGACAAGTGAAGAGTGCAAAGCTACCATAAAAATCAAAAACAAAAGTGATTCCCGTATAGAGTAGAGGAGGAGAGAAAATGATGGTCAAACAAATTAAAAATGAGACTTAAGTGCTATTTTTATGAAGGTTAATTATATATATTGAACATTTAGCAAGATTTCAACAAGAAAAGATGAAAATAGGTGAGAAACAAAGAAGAAAACAGCAGCAAATACAATTATGCGAGAAACAACTCAAGGAAGGGCAGCTGTGAGAAGTAGAAAGAAATAGAGGGGTTTGGCATGAAATTAAAAAGAATTGGGGCATGATGTAATTATAAGAAATGCCATTAGTATATAAGTAACCCTTGCTGAAAATTTTTCCAGCAATCACAACTTATTTAGTCGTGAGAAAGAGAGCAGAACAGAAGCAAAACAAGAGCTGGCCGTGAAAACCAAAAGCAGAGGTGCTGGACGGCAGCAAGGGAAAAGTGGAAGGAGAAGAGCTCATCCAGCCCTTCTGAACCTCTAACCTCTCTCTTTAAACCCTCTTCTAAGTCCTCTCACTCCTCTAAACCAAGTACCAAGTAAGATATCATATGATCTTCTCCTTATTTTGTTAAAAAGTGCAGTAGAGCTGCTGGAAATTTTCTGTGCAGAATTTTTTTTAGTTGTGTTGGTGTTCTACACTTCAATTAAGTGTGGAACCCTAACTAGATGATGATGAACTTTAAATAACATGTTGTTGGGTGTAAATGGTAGCTTAGGGTTTTATTTATGGCTGCCACATATTTGATTTAAGTGGAAACAAAATCAACTCTCACACACACACCAACTAGTTGATGAAAGTTTTGAGTTAGTGTTCAAATGAACAAGTAATGTTTATGTGTGTGTTATGACTATATTAGACAGTAAATAAGCTCTGAAATTTAGAGGTTTTGAACCCAAGTTTGAGCATAAAAATGATTAGAAAAGCATATGAAAGCATATAGGAATGATAGAAGCTCAATAGAATTAGTTTTAACAATTTTGTCAATCCCGAGCTGAATTTTTAGCTAGAGGAGACCTGACCATATTTGGCTTATTTGGGGGTGTTCTACACCTCAAATGATGCCTAGGAACCATAGAAAACCATAGGTTTTGGAACGGATCGAATCCGATAAAAATTGTGCAAGTTATGCACAATATAGTGTCGTTAGAGCTCTGAGAAGTGAAACGGCTAGCTTAATGCAATTTTTATGGCATGAAATGAGTTTAGTTAGTCATTATTAGTTAAATGAAGCTTAGTTGTGGAAGAAAATCTAGTGTCACTAATCTGAAACACAAAGTTTACTAAACGGGCATTAAAACGCACCCGAAAGTGTCCAAAACGGATGTTTTCCTTAAATTTGACTTAGCAAACGATAATATTTTTCAACGAAATTTGATGTGTGACTAGAACGTGAGATAAGTGAACCGTAGGAAAAAGAACGAAGGAAAACGGAGCCCCGAACAGCAGGTTATCGTTTGTTCTGTCAAGAGCTGTCCGTTTAAATAAAATTGTGATTTTTCGTTTTAAGCCTCCGATAAGTAAACGGACCGTGTGGGGATATCCCTAGGGGTCCAAAAATAAAAATTTTCCACAAAAATTGGGATTTGAGAGTCTCGGTTGAATTAGAAACGAGTTAGGAGCTATATAGAGAGAATTGGGCATAGTTGGGAATTCCTAGCATATAGTTGAGAAATGGAGGTTTTGTTAATAGTAATGATGAGATCATGTTGTGTAGGTGACGAGCACGTGAGCGGCGTCCAGGAGCCTCGTCGAGATGCTTGACGCGGCCTTGAGGTAAGTGGTTCGCCACTTGACTTCTTTTTCAAATTCATGAAATCGCTTGATGTTTGAACATAAATATAGTAGTAAGTAATAAAAGAAAATGAGAATGCTTTCTTATATAAATATTAAAGTGTGAGTGTATAGGTTCCTATGGATCCTATATAAGAATAGAAATTGATACTCAATTGCTGTTAAAAGAGAATGAAAGTAGAAAAGTATTTAGAGGTTTTGAAACTATAGAGTTTTGTGCTTTGGCACTAGAAAAATTAATAATAAAACTCATGTATACACCTTAAAAGCTATGAGATTTAGCGTTACGTGACGACGCAGAGAATTTCGTCTGTAATCGCTCAGTTTATAGAAAAGTATAGCGCTACGTTGCGATGCAGACAATTCCGCACGTAGTTGGTTAGTTGACAGTTAGCGCTACGAAGCGATGCAGTAAATTCCGCTCGTAGTCGTCTAGAGATTTAGCACTACATTTGCGATGCAGAGAATTCCGCATTGTAGTTGTTCAGTGAATAGTTTAGCGCCCTACGTACGATGCAGTAAATTCCGTAACGTAGTGGTTGAGATGCATTAGTAAGCTTCACGTTGGCGTTAGTTAAAATCGTCCGTGATGGTTAGAACGAGTCAAGGGTATACATGGAGAGTTTTAAAGAAAATTTTAAGACTTGTGAATTGTATGTTAGTATGTGTGATATGATATCCTATGATGTTATCGCACTAACTTGTTGTTTGTTTTGTAGCTTGTTTGTTTTCATTTCGTGCCACCGCCGGACGAGACCGACTTTTGCTTATATATATATCTATAGGTGGGCAATTGCGCAAGACGCTGAGATATATTTTGTATATGTATTTAATCGTGTATATTGTGAATTTGAATGATGTAGGGATTGTAAAAGTGATAAATATTCTTGCATTTATACATTTGGTGCACTTATGTATTTTATGAATTGTTTATGCTTATGAAACTGTGATGAATGATGCATGATTGAGAATAAAGAAGTTGGGAGGTTTACAGAAATAGTTGAAGTGTTGTTTTCTTGACAGGTAAAATTTTGGTTTATAAAAAACGCAGCCGTTATGCTGCCGAAATTTTTAGAAAATGAAATTGAAATAGAATCAAACAAAAGGTTTATCCCTCCCACCCAGTAACAGATAAAATCAAATCACTAAGTTTTAACGAGTAAACCGGATACAGAAAGATAGGGTTCGCTTCCCGGATGTCTTCGATCCGACGAGTCGGTTTCGAGGAATCCGTTGAAGTGCTCGGCAGGATCCTCCAGACGAGAGATTAGATAAGGCCTGGGAAGGGTCCTGTCAGCTCAGGATGGGATGAGCTCTCTGGCACATTGACGGACTCGTCAACATGCTCCTCCTGTGATGGGGGTGTCTCTGTGGCTACCCGTCTCGTCCTCGGACGATCTCTACGCTGCATAGCTAAGGGTGTACTAGTACACTAATAGCCACAAAATTAAAAGTTGAATTTCAGCAAACTAGCTCAATACAATCTGGCATGATAATTTCATGCAATTTAAATTCAAACTCTTATGCATACTCATAACATGCTCAAATCGAGCAATAAATCTCATGCTTTAGTTTATGCATTACTGACGCATGATTTATGCGAAATAACTCAACTTTTCTTTTAAAACTTTCTCTCTGAAAACTTTTTCTTAACTGAACGAGAACCGGGCTCTGATACCAACTTGACAGGACTCTTCCCAGACCTTATCTAAGCTCTCGTCTGGAGGATCCTGCCGGGCACTTCAACGGATTCCTCGAAACCGACTCGTCGGATCGAAGACATCCGGGAAGCGAACCCTATCTTTCTGTATCCGGTTTACTCGTTAAAACTTAATGATTTGATTTTATCTGTTATTGGTTGGGAGGGATAAACTTTTTGTTTAATTCTATTTCAATTTCATTTTATAAAAATTTCGGCAGCATAACGGCTGCGTTTTTGATAAACCAAAAATTTCACCTGTGAATAAAATGACACTTCGACTATTTCTGAAAACCTCCCAACTTCTTTATCCACAATCATGCAATACTCATCACATTTCCATAAGCATCAACAATAAATAAATGCCAAGTATACATATATGAATCATATATATGTAGTATGCATGAATATATTTATATTTTACAAATTCAAAATATACATGATTAAATACATATACAAAATGTTTCTAAGCGTCTTTCGCGATTGCCCACCTATAGCTATATATATAAAGCAAAAGTCGGTCTCGTCCGGCGGTGGCGCGAAATGAAAACAAACAAGCTACAAAACGAACAACAAGTTAGTGCGATAACATCATAGGATATCATATCACACATACTAACATATAATTTACAAGTCTTCAAATTTTCTTTAAAACTCTCCATGTATACCCTTGACTCGTTGTAACCATCACGGGCGATTTTAACTAACGCCAACGTGAAGCTTACTAATGCATCTCAACCACTACGTTACGGAATTTACTGCATCGTACGTAGGGCACTAAACTATTCACTGAACAACTACAATGCGGAATTCTCTGCATCGCAAATGTAGTGCTAAATCTCTAGACGACTACGAGCGGAATTTACTACATCGCTTAGTAGCGCTAACTGTCAACTAACCAACTACGTGCGGAATTGTCTACATCGCAACGTAGCGCTATACTTTTCTATAAACTGAGCGATTACGGACGGAATTCTCTGCGTCGTCACGTAACGCTAAATCTCATAGCTTTTAAGGTGTACACATGGGTTTTATTATTAATTTTTCTAGTGCCAAAGCACAAAACTCTATAGTTTCAAAACCTCTAAATACTTTTCTACTTTCATTCTCTTTTAACAGCAACTGAGTATCAATTTCTATTCTCATATAGGATCCATAGGAACCTATACACTCACAATTTAACATTTATATACGAAAGCATTCTCATTTTCTTTTATTGCTTACTACCATATTTATTTTAAAACATCAAGCGATTTCATGAAATTGAAAAAGAAGTCAAGTGGCGAACCATTTACCTCAAGGCCGCGTCGCTTCGCGTCAAGCGTCTCGAAGAGGCTCCTGGACGCCGCTCACGTGCTCGTCACCTACACAACATTTTCTCTTCATTACTATTAATAAAAACCTCCATTTCTCAACTATATGCTAGGAATTCCCAACTATGCCCAATTCTCTCTATATAGCTCCTAACTCGTTTCTAATTCAACCGAGACTCTCAAATCCCGATTTTTGTGGAAAATTTTTAGTTTTGGACCCCTAGGGATATCCCCACACGGTCCGTTTACTTGTCGGAGGCTTAAAACGAAAAATCATAATTTTATTTAAAATGGATAGCTCTTGACAGAACAGATGATAACCTGCTGCTCGGGGCTCCGTTTTCCTTCGTTCTTTTTCCTATGGCTCACTTATATTACATTCTAGTCACACAACAAATTTCATTGAGAAATATTATCGTTTGCTATGTCAAATCTAAGGAAAACGTCCGTTTTGGACACTTTCGGGCGTAATTTAATGCACGTTTTGCAAACTCTTGGTTTCGGGTTAGCGACGCTAGTTTTTTTTCTACAACTAAGCTTCATTTAACTTATAATGACTAACTAAACTCATTTCATGCTATAAAAATTGCATTAAGCTAACCGTTTCACTTCTCAGAGCTCTAACGGCACTATATTGTGCATAACTTGCACAATTTTTATCGGATTCGATCCGTTCCAAAACCTATGGTTTTCTATGGTTCCTAGGTATCATTTGAGGTGTAGAACACCCCCAAATAAGCCAAATATGGTCAGGTCTCCTCTAGCTCAAATTTGAGCTCGGGTTCACCAACATTGTCAAATTTTCCCCTTTTGGAAACTCTAACTCTTCTCTAACTTTTCTAACCTCTTTAAGGCTCAAAATTGGTTTCAAAACCATCTAATTTCAAGGTCTAGCTACTGCCCTTCAAGTCTCTAATACATACATAACTCTAATTTGGTCAATTTATTGCTCAAACTTTACTCACAACTTCTATCAACCACTTGGTGTGCATAAACACCATTTTCGGTTTCTATCTCGTTTGTACATATGACAGCCCATATTTACATCTTTTATGGCATCAATTACACACAACAATCATCATTTAAGATTCCATAACACTCACATAAAGTTCTAACAAGAGTTGAAGAGCAATCATCCAACAATTTAACAACAATTTCACAACTGTTACCATTTTCGTTTCTGCAGAATATCAAAGAAAATGGAGCTGAAATCTTACTTTGGTCTTGGCTTAGGGAGTTGAGAAGAGTCTAAGAAGGATGTTTGAGGGCTTGGAAGGCAACTTGGGTGGTGGTTCTTCCCCTTTCTCTCCTGGCCGACCAACCTTGTCGCAGTTCTGCTCGCTCGCGACCAGCTCGCGTTCTGCTCGTCTGGTTCTGCCTCTGTTCGCACCTCCCACATCCAGCAACGGCTAGAGCACCTCCTCCCTCGTCCTTGGCTGTCCAGCTGCTGCAGTTCGTAGCCAGGAATCCCCCTCACGCAAGCTGCTCGAACTTGCGACCTGCACTGTCGCGCGAGAGGTTCTGCTCGCGTCCACAGCTGCTGCTGCTGCCTCCTTGCTCGACCAGCAGCAGTTTGCTTCTCCTTTCTTCTTCCTTCAGCCCTTCTGTTCTCCTCTTGGCCTTCTCTTCTGGTTCACGCTGCTCTCTTCTTTCTTTCTCGTGAATTTTCTGCCCTTTTCTCGACTGTTCTCTGTCTCTCGGCTGAATGACTGAATTGGGCTGTTTTTGCCGAAAAAAATCAGCCAAGTGTTGTCATTTATACTCATCAACTATTGTTATTTACATCTTGCCCCAACTCTCTTTAATTTCATTCTCATCTCCTTTTCTTGAAGCTCTCTCACGGCAACACCCCTCTTGGTCTCCCGTGTTTAATTCGTTTCTCATTTGATTTTAAATCTCGTCTCGTTAGAATTTATTTTAAAAATGCTAAGCTTGTTTTATTGATCTTGACTCTCTCTTTTTAATCGAATTTTAATTCGATTAACCTTTACTAAATTCTTGGATCTCCTAACTTGGATTTTCATTGGGACGTTACTAAACTTTTTAATACGACGAATTTCGTCGTATTCTAAATGAATAAATTTCGGAGGCTATGAAATTAAATCAATTAAACGTAGAGAGTTATATATTATCTCTCTAACTTGAATTTCTAACGTTGGGACTTTAGAAGTCGGAGCTAGGAGTTTACATCTGCATCGTAATTATAGTGCTAAAACTCTCGGCGACTACGAGCGGAATATACTGCATCGCCACGTAGTGCCAAACTATAAAATAACCAACTACGTGTGGAATTGTCTGCGTCCCAATGTAACGCTATACTTTCTAGTAGAAATGAGTAACTACGGATGGAATTTTCTACGTCGTCGCATAGTGCTGACTTCTCTATACTCTGAGCGACTACGGACGAAATTTTCTACGTTGTCACGTAGTGCTAAATCTCATAAACTTTTAAGACATATACATGGGTTTGTAAAACTAGATTTATTAAGTGCAAAAGCACAAAACTAATTAATTTTGGAAATTTTAAAAACTCTATTGCTCAAATTCTTTTTACGAATAACTTAGCATTGATTTTAATTATTTTATGGATTCCGTAAGAAATCCACATACTCAAACTCTGAATCTTGAAAGTTAAAAAAAACCATTCTTTATTTCCATTTAACACAATAGTCATAAATTAAACTATAATTTAAAACAACCGTAAGTGTCGAAACACTTACCTCAAAGTCGTGCAATCCGCGTCAAGCGCCTCCACGAGACTCATGTGTCTCGGTAGCTCGCTCTTCACCTACACATCACTTTCGTATTTAAAATACGCTTCATAAAATACACACACATCGCTTTTAAACTTTAACAATTCAATACAATACACTTTTTTACTCTAACTTTCTCTACTCACTTCTAACTTAACCGAGGCTTCCTAATTCCGATTTCGTCGCAAAAGTTTCAGTTTTAGACCCCTAGGGACACCCTCACGCGGCCTGTATAACTTTTAGAGGCCCGAAACGAAAAATCACAAAATTAAGCCTCATTCAATACCCCAAAACAGAATGCGACACAGCACCCTGCTCAGGGCTCCGTTTTCCTTCGTTCTTTTTCCTACCATTCACTTATCTCACATTCTGGTCACACGAAAATTTTGTTGAAAAATTCTATCGTTTACTATGTCAAATCTAAGAAAAACGTCCAGTTTCGAACACTTTTTTTGTGCACTTTTCCATGTCGAACGAGCGACGTTGGTTTTTCTTTCGTATCTAAGCTTATTTTAACTAATTATGATCAACTAAATTCACTCCATGCAATAAAAATTGCATTTTCATAGCTATTTCACCTATCGACTCCTAACGGCACTATTTTGACCGTAACTTGAGCAATTTTTAACGGAATCAATCCGTTTCGAAACCTATGATTTTCTATGACTCCTAGCCATCATTTGAGGTGTAGAACAATCCCATATACATCAGACTTGCCCAGGTTATCTCTATCTCTAGATTTGAACTCGAGATTGTAAAATTGTCTAAACTAGCTTTTTTGAACTTCCATCACTTCTACATGCTTTTCTATGCTTTTCTAACCTCAATCATGCTTAAATTTGAGTTCAAAACCACCAAATTTTAGAGGTATCTTACTGGTATTCATATCCTTTACACACACACAAACACTACTTTTTCATTTAAACACTCACAACTCACTCAAAACTTTTGTCAAATAAGTAGAGTTCATGAAAACTGATTTTATTTCCACTTGTATCAAGTGTATGGCAGCCCTTATTTACAACCCTAAGCTACCATTAACACACAAAAACTTGTCATTTAAATCTCTACATCATCTAGTTAGGGTTCTACACTTATTTGAAGTGTAGAACTCCCATCACAACTCACAACAACCAAAACTATCACCTACTCATTTAGATTTCAATTTCAGCAAGTATAAGGGAGAAAAGAGATGAGATCTCACTTGGTTCTTGTTTAGAGAAGTGAGAGGAACTTGGAAGAGGTCCTAGAGAGGTGGTTTAAAGCTTGGATGGTTGCTTGGATGATCCTTCTTTTCTCTTTTCTTCTCCACCTTGCTGCCAAGTTTCTGCCTTCACGGTTCTGCTCCTTCTTCTTACGCCAGATCTGTTCTACTTTTGTTATGCACGACTTCTTGCTTTTTACTTCCCAAATTTGACTCTAAGTGTTTTATTTATACTACTAACACTTCCCTAAATTGCCTTCATGCCCCATTTCTTTTAAATTTCACGCCACTTCCTCTCTATTCTTTCTACTTCTCACGGCACTCCTTCTTTAAATTTTCTGGCAGCTTTGCTTCTTCATTTTCATTTGTGTTTCAATTTCTCTTTATATGTTGTGTATATACCTCATTAAGATTTCATATATTGCCAAGCTTGTCCCCCCTTGGTTTGTTTTGACTATCATTAATTTCTTATTTAATCACTTAGTAATTGTCCATTACTTATGAACAATTTTGTAGTAAAATTCTTAATTGTGCACTCACTCATTTTGTTTTCTTTAATTTGTCTATTCTTTATGGATGGATTATTTTACTCTTCTTTGACCTTTTTTCTTACTAAATTAATCATTGTAAAATTCTCGAACAAGCGTTCGCTCTTCGATAACTCGGTTTGAATTAACACTAACTAGATTTATTACTTAAACTTCATAATCTAGTTTTCAACACTAAAACATTAAGAATCAAGACTAGGGGTTTACAATTTCTTCCCCCCTTATAAAAATTTCATCCTCGAAATTTTAAATTGCTTAACTGACTCAAACAAGTGAGGATACTGAGTGTGCATCTACTCTACAGGCTCTCAAGTAGTCTCTTCTGACCCGTGATTTCGCCACAACACCTTTACTAGTGGAATCAATTTATTACGCAGCACTTGATCTTTACGATCTAGAATCTCCACTGGTTGTTCCTCGTAGGTCAAGTTCTCCTTCAATTGGAGTGGTTGTTCTTTCAGAACATGTGAAGGGTCAGCAATATACTTGCGAAGCATGGAGACAAGGAACACATCATGGATGTTGGCTAGATCTAGCGGCAGCTTCAATCGATAAGCCACTTCACCCACCTTGTCCACTATCTAATATGGGCCTATGTATCGTGGGCTCAACTTTCCACGTTTCCCGAATCTCAAAATACCCTTCCAGGGTAAGACCTGTAGGAATACTCTATCACCCACTTCAAACTTTAAATCTCTTCTTCAATTGTCCGCATAGCTTTTCTGCCTGTCGCTTGCTATCTTCAACCGCTCTCTTATTACATTTACTTTTTCGGTCGTATCTTGGACAATCTCTAGGCCAATCAATCTTCTCTCACCCACTTCGTCCCAACAAACTGGGGTTCTGCACTTTCTGCCATACAACGCCTCATACGATGTCATTCCAATGGTGGACTGATAGCTATTGTTGTAGGCGAACTCGATTAATGCTGGGTAATTATCCCAGCATCCTTTAAATTCCATCACACACGCTCTTAACATATCTTCGAGGGTCTGGATGGTTCTCTCTGATTGGCCATCTGTTTGTGGGTGAAAAGCAGTACTGAAGTTCAATCTGGTGCCCATAGCGTCTTGCAACTTCGGCCAAAACCTCGAAGCAAACCGAGGATCTCTATCCCATACAATGGACACCGGAGCGCCATACAGCCTCACAATCTCATCTACATATATCTGTGCAAATTTTTCCAGGGAATAATTGTTTCTGATGGCTAGAAAATGAGCAGACTTTGTCAATCTGTCGACTATCACCCAAATGGCGTAATGCCCGCTCTGTGTTATGGGAAGTCCTATCATGAAATCCATCGTGATCCTTTCCCACTTCTACTCTGGAATGGATAGAGGCTGTAGTAAACCTGTTGGCTTCTAATGCTCAACTTTAATCTGCTGACAGGTCAAGCACTTAGATACGAACTCTACTGTCTCTCTCTTCATGCCTCTCCACCAGTAGTGGTCTCTCAAAGTCCGATACATTTTAGTACTCCCTGGATGTATAGCGTATGCCGAGAAGTGGGCTTCTTCCATGATTTCTTTCTTTAACTCTGCTACATTTGGCACACATAATCTTTGTTCCAAGACTAGTGTTTTGTCACCTCGCAAGGTGAAGTTGCTTTGCTGCCCAGCCTCTATTTTGCTTCTCAGTCCACCAACACTGGACGAACATGGAAAGCTGCTAGTAGAGCACCTGACTCTGTCGTCTCCAAATTGACCCCCATTAGATCTCAACTCTATTAGCATCGACAGATACTCGGCTTTTAACCGAGCTAAGGAACTAGTGGGCTTCCTACTTAGTGCATCTGCCACCACATTTGCTTTACCCGGGTGGTATTCAATGGTGCAATCATAGTCTTTGATGAGCTCTATCCACCTTCTCTGTCTCATATTCAGCTCTTTCTGCAAGAACAGATACTGCAGGCTTTTGTGATCTGTAAAGATCCTGCAGGGTACTCCATAGAGGTAATCCCTCCAAATCCTTCAAGCGAACACTACAACCGCTAACTTCAAGTCGTGCATTGGATAGTTTACTTTATGCTTCTTTAACTGTCTTGAAGCATAAGCTATCACTCTGTCGTGCTGCATCAACACACAACCTAAACCTTGCCGGGAGGCATCACAATACACTGTAAATCCCTCACTTCTTGAGGGAAGTGTAAGCACTGGTGCAGTAGTCAGCTTCTGCTTCAGCTCATCAAAACTATTCTGGCATGCTTCTGACTAGACGAACTTATCTTCTTTTCTGGTTAACCTGGTCAGGGGAGTAGAAATCTTCGAAAACCCTTCCACGAACTTCCTGTAATAACCTGCTAAGCCTAAGAAGCTTCTAACTTCTGTTACGTTCGTGGGTGGTTTCCAATCTATAATAGCTTCTATCTTCTGGGGATCTACTGAAATACCCTCTGCAGATACCACATGTCTCAAGAATGCCACTCGATCAAGCCAAAACTGGCACTTGCTGAACTTCACATACAGCAAATGCTCTCTCAGAGTTTGAAATACAATCTTCAAGTGCTCTGCATGCTCGTCTCTACTACCTAAATACACCAAAATGTCATCGATGAAGACTATCACAAACTTATCCAGGTAGGGTCTGAAAACATGGTTCATCAAATCCATAAAAGCTGCTGGGCATTGGTTAAGCCGAATGACATCACCAAGAACTCATAATGCCCATATCTAGTCCTGAAGACCGTTTTGGGAACATCTTCCCTATGCACCTTCAGCTGATGATACCCCGATCGTAGATCTGTCTTCGAACAGACCTTAGCTCCCTGTAACTGGTCGAACAAATCATCAATTCTTGGCAACGGATACTGATTCCGGATGGTTACTTTGTTGAGCTGTCTATAATCGATGCACAAACAGAGGCTTCCGTCTTTCTTCTTAACAAACAACACCGGAACTCCCCACGCTGATGTACTCATCTTAACGAAGCCTTTACTCAACAATTCTTCCATCTAAACCTTCAACTCCTTTAGTTCTGCTGGTGCCATCCGATACGGTGCTATAGAAATGGGCTATGTACCAGGTGCTAGCTCAATTTCGAACTCAATCTCCCTATCTGGTGGCAACCCTGGTAGGTCCTCGGGAAATACATCGAGGAACTCGTTAACCACAGGAACTTCTGCCAACTGTAACTCACTACTGCCAGCTTCTATTGCATACACTAAGTATCCTTGGTATGCTTTACGGAGCATTTTATTGGCTTGAATCATGCTCACCAAACTTGTAGAAAGTATTTTCCTCTCTCCATAAAAGATCACATCTGGTTCCCCAGGCTTGCTAAACTGAACTTCTTTCCTGTAGCAATCTACGGTGGCACAATGCTTGGATAGCCAATCCATGCCCAAAATAACATCAAAGTCATGAATGTTGAGCACTATCAGATCAGCCTCGAACTCATGACCTGCTATAATCACTTTACTTCCCATGTAAACTCTATTCGTAATAAGCGAATCACCCGTGGGAAGTGACACTACCAGGCTACACTCAGTCGGTCTCAACTCTACCCTGACTCTATCTATAAACTCTCGTGCAATAAAAGAATGGGTGGCTCCTGGGTCCACCAGTACATGAGCATCAGTATCGAATAAAGAAATGGTACCTGTGACCACATTTGGTGTCGCATCTGCTGCCTGCTGGGTCACTGTATATACTCTAGCGGCTTGACTGCGAGGTCTACCAGGCTGTCCTCTGGGTGGTATGCCTCTACCTGATCCGCCACTGGGCTGCCCTGCACTAGTAGCTCCTCCGGTCTAGGGGCCTCCCCTCTCGGGTCCACGGCTCCCACTAGTCTGCCCCTGAATGGCTGATCTGGCCTCGGATGGACTCGATGCGGCTATGCTGGGACAATCTCGCATGAAGTGGCCCTCCTGTCCACACCTAAAGCATCCGGTCCTGCCCTAAAGGCACTCCCCGAGGTGTGATCGGCCACATCTGCTACAAACTGGTCGGCTCCTCCAACTCTGCTGACTCCTGGACCCTGTTGATGACTAAACAGAACTCTGGCTCGTATGGGGTCTCTGGCTCTATCGCCGACCCTCTGACCATGCTAGCCTCTGACCACTCTTGAGCACTTTACTGGACTCTCCTTTATGGCTACCGGTCCAGCTCCGCTTTTGACTGAATTACTGCTTCGACTTGGGGAAAGTTCCTGCACTCTGCTCAACTCTGGTGGCTACCTCCACCAGCTGTCCATATCTGGTATGTGCGACGGATGTTACAATGGTTCTGACTACAGGATTGAGGCCTGCCATAAACCTGTTCATCTTCTGCTCTTCATTTTCTGCAAATAAAGGGACTAGGCGGATCAACTCTGAAAATTTCTTTTCATGCTTTGTTACTGAGGAGCTCCCCTGCTCCAATCTGAAAAATTATTCTATCTTCGCATCTTTATAGCTTTTTGGGAAGAACTTGTCTGTAAATTCTCTCTTGAAGTCTTCCCAAGATACTCCGGCTGGATGCGCTCTCTGATGCGCCTTCCACCAGTCCTTGGCTCGATCCTTCAACAAGAAAGCTGAGAAAATGACCATCTGATCCTCTGAACACCCCATGACCTAAAATATCTCTTCGTTTGTCTCTAGTCATGACAATGCTCTCTCGGGCTCCCCGATCCCGTCATATGGCCTGGCGCCTAACTTGTGGGCACGCTCTATAGTCACTCCGATCTCCTGCGGCTGCTGAAGGGCCACTACTAACATCTGGGTCATCTGCTCCATCTGCCTGGGAATAGGTCCTGGGGGACTCTGATCCTGCTGGCTGGGAAGAACTAGCGGGCACATTGACGAACTCATCAACATGCTCATCCTGTGGTGGGGGTGCCTCTGCGGCTGCCCGCCTCGTCCTCGGACGATCTCTACGCTGCATATCTCTATAGTTTTCAAATAATCATAAAACTCAAGTTAGAACATTTGTATTGCATGAATCAATTTCATACTCATGCAATGTTCAATTTTCAATTTCTGTATATCTTATCTCATCTCAAGTATAAACTGCGTAGACTAGTTCATGACAATCTTGTATACATTGATGTGTACATTCATGTAATGCTCTACTTAAATCGTATAACTTATGCTTTAACTTATGCAATCAATGAAAGCATAACTCATAGAATCTTTAAAAAGAGATAAATGCACATAATGACTTTGTGCCTCATGCATAACTGATGCATGGTTTGTGCGAAATAGCTCAAACTTTTCTCTTAAAACTTTTTCTCAACTTAACGAGAACCAGGCTCTGATACAACTTGACAGGACTCAAACCAGACCTTATCTAGGCTCTCATTTGGAGGATCCTGCCGAGCACTTCAACAGACTTCCTGAATCCGACTCATCGGATTGAAGAAACTCGAGAAGAGAACCCTTAACTTTCTTAGCCAGTTTACTCGTTTAAACTTAAAGAATTTGGTTTTCTTTAAAACAGTTGGGAGTGATAAAATTTTTCGTGATTTTATTTCAAAACGCTTTTATAAAAATTTCGGCAGCATAACGACTGCATTTTTAACAAATCCAAAATTTTACCTACGAATAAACAACACTTCGATTATAATTTTATTTCCTCTCAACTTCTTTATTCACAATCATGCATGATTTACATTTTTTTTTCACAACAGCAGGCATTAATCTCAATCCACAGTATGCATATAATATATCATATCTGAAAATACATAAATATTTACAATCATACAATTCAAAATACAATTACTTTTCCACAATTTACATATTCATCACATACACACAATTTACATCATCACATTTCATAAGTCGCCCACCTATATATATATAAAACAAAATGTCATCGTCTCGTCCACGGTAGCACTCAATGGAATGTAAATAGGCTACACAACAAATAAACAAGTTAGTGCGACAAGGCAATGTAATATAACATGTACTAATGTAGCAATTTACAACTTATTCAAATTTTACAATTTCTTTCAAAAACCCCATGTATACCCTCGAAACATTCTAACCATCAAGAGCGATTATAACTAACGCCAACGTGAAGCTACTGAGGTATCTCAACCACTAAGTTATGGAATTTACTGCATCACACGTAGGGTGATAACTCTCATAACTGAGCAACTACAACGCGGAATTTTCTGCATCGCAATTGTAGTGCTAAAACTCTAGGCGACTACGAGCGAAATATACTGCATCGCCACATAGTGCCAAACTACAAAATAACCAACTACGTGCGAAATTATCTGCGTCGCAACGTAACGCTATATTTTCTAGTAGAACTGAGCAACTACAGACGGAATTTTCTACGTTGTCGCGTGCTAACTTCTCTATACTCTGAGCGACTAAGGATGGAATTTTCTGCGTCGTCACGTAGCGTTAAATCTCATAAACTCTTAAGGCATATACATGAGTTTGTAAAACTAGATTTATTAAGTGCAAAAGCACAAAACTAACTAATTTTGGAACTTTTAAAAACTCTATTGCTCTAATTCTTTTTAAGAATAACTTAGCATTTATTTAAATTATTTTATGGATTCCATAAGAAATCCACATACTCAAACTCTGAATCTTGAAAGTTAAAAAAAAATCATTCTTTATTTCCATTTAACATAATAGTCATAAATTGAACTAGAATTTAAAACAACCGCAAGTGTCGAAACACTTACCTCAAAGACGTGCAATCCGCGTCAAGCGCCTCCACGAGACTCACGTCTCTCGGTAGCTCGCTTTTCACCTACACATCACTTTCGTATTTAAAATACGCTTCATAAAATACACATACATCGCTTTTAAACTTTAACAATTCAATACAATACACTTTTTGACTCTAACTTTCTCTACTCACTTCTAACTTAACCGAGGCTTTCTAATTTTGATTTCTTCACAAAATTTTTAGTTTTAGACCCCTAGGGACACCCTCACGTAGCCCGTATAATTTTTAGAGGCCCAAAACAAAAAATCACAAAATTAAGTCTCATTCAATACCCCAAAACAGAATGCGACACAGCACCCTGCTCGGGGCTCTGTTTTCCTTCATTCTTTTCCCTACGGTTCACTTATCTCACATTCTGGTCACACGAAAAATTTCGTTGAAAAATTCTATCGTTTACTATGTCAAATCTAAGAAAAACGCCCGGTTTCGGACACTTTTTTTTGTGCACTTTTCTGTGTCGGACGAGCGACGTTGGTTTTTCTTTCGTATCTAAGCTTTTTTTAACTAATTATGATAAATTAAATTCACTCCATGCAATAAAAATTGCATTTGCATAGCTATTTCACCTATCGACTCTCTAACGGCACTATTTTGGCCGTAACTTGAGCAATTTTTAACGGAATCAATCCGTTCCGAAACCTATGGTTTTCTATGACTCCTAGGCATCATTTGAGGTGTAGAACAACCCCATATACATCAGACTTGCCCAGGTTATCTCTATCTCCAGATTTGAACTCGGGATTGCAAAATTGTCTAAACTAGCTCTTTTGAACTTCCATCACTTCTACATGCTTTTCTATCCTTTTCTAATCTCAATCATGCTTAAATTTGAGTTCAAAACCACCAAATTTCAGAGGTATCTTACTGGTATTCATATCCTTTACACACACACAAACACTACTTTTTCATTTAAACATTCACAACTCACTCAAAACTTTTGTCAAATAGGTAGAGTTCATGAAAACTGTTTTATTTCCACTTGTATCAAGTGTATGGCAGCCCTTATTTACAACCCTAAGCTACCATTAACACACAAAACTTGTCATTTAAATCTCTACATCATCTAGTTAGGGTTCTACACTTATTTGAAGTGTAGAACTCCCATCACAACTCACAACAACCAAAACTATCACTTACTCATTTAGATTTCAATTTCAGCAAGTATAAGGGAGAAAAGAGATGAGATCTCACTTGGTTCTTGTTTAGAGAAGTGAGAGGAACTTGGAAGAGGTCCTAGAGAGGTGGTTTAAAGCTTGGATGGTTGCTTGGATGATCCTTCTTTTCTCTTTTCTTCTCCACCTTACTGCCAAGTTTCTACCTTCACGGTTCTGCTCCTTCTTCTTACGACAGATTTGTTCTACTTTTGTTATGCACGACTTCTTGCTTTTTGCTTCCCAAATTTGACTCTAAGTGTTTTATTTATACTACTAACACTTCCCTAAATTGCCTTCATGCCCCATTTCTTTTAAATTTCACGCCACTTCCTCTCTATTCTTTCTACTTCTCACGGCACTCCTTCTTTAAATTTTCTGGCAGCTTTGCTTCTTCATTTTCATTTGTGTTTCAATTTCGCTCTATGTGTTGTGTATATACCTCATTAAGATTTCATATATTGCCAAGCTTGTCCCCCCTTGGTTTGTTTTGACTATCATTAATTTCTTATTTAATCACTTAGTAATTGTCCATTACTTATAAACAATTTTGTAGTAAAATTCTTAATTGTACACTCACTCATTTTGTTTTCTTTAATTTGTCTCTTCTTTGTGGATGAATTATTTTACTCTTCTTTGACCTTTTTCCTTACTAAATTAATCATTGTAAAATTCTCGAACGAGCGTTCGCTCTTTGATAACTCGGTTTGATTAACACTAACTAGATTTATTACTTAAACTTCATAATCTAGTTTTCAACACTAAAACATTAAGAATCAAGACTAGGGGTTTACAAGCAGTTTACTATGTCTTTGAATTAAATTTATATTTCTTCTACTCTTTGTCAGGTTGTGAGTCAATTTGGTGGAGGGATTGATGTTAGAACTTCTTGTTTTGGTTTGGGTTCAAGTGGTTTAGTTGAGGGAAACATAGTAGTGGGATTTTTTTTTTTTAAGCATGGTGGTTTGGTTGAGTCATGACTACGGATTAGGGGGTTATCGGATCAGCTCCCAATCAATCCACGATTTCTCCCTGATAACTCGGTCTACTTAGCCAAATTTTTAAACATGATCATACCACAAGGCCATAAGTGACAGTATTGCCAATATGGTATACAAGCGATAATCTTTTGACATCAAGCCATGGTGTAGTAGAAGTATCAAATAAGAAATCATTGAAAGAGAATTGTAACTTAATTGAAAAATGAAAATCAAGAAAAACCCCTCACGCAGCACAAATAAACTCTTAAAATTAATAATCAACGTGATATCTCACAAAAATGAACTTATATTAAGGGATTTCACAATCACAAAGCAACTTAAAAAAGTTTATCCAGCAACCTAATCCCCCTATTAAAAGAACAACCTGATGACATAGCAAGTGTATTAAGACACTCCTCCTTAGATGTCACTGCCCTCTGATTTAGCTCATTCAAACCCATCTTGACTTGACAGCATATGAATAAAACAATTCATCAGACATTCAAGCAAAACCCCTAAAAAACGAATGTTTGGACAAAATAAAGTCAGAAGTTTAAAGAAATTAGAGTAATTTAGTGTAAACCCCTAACTTCGACTTATAAAGTCCCAACGTTAGAAGCTAAGTTAGGGAGATAATATAACTCTCTACATTTAATAGGTTGATAGTCATGGCCTCAGAAAGTATTAAATTAAGAGTACGACGAAAATCGTCGGCTATGAAAATCTAAGTAGCATTTTAATAAAATCCAAGTTAGGATTTTAAAATAGTGGTCAAGGATAATTCGAATAAAAAAATTCAATTAAAAAGAGAGCGTCAAGTGGTCGATAAGACAAGGTTGACGATTAAAATAAATTCTAACGAGACAACGATTAAATCAAATAAGAAACGAAAGAGACACGGGAGACCAAGAGGGGTGTTGTCGTGAGAGAGCTTTAAGAAAAGGGGATGGGAGTGAAATTAAAGAGAGTTGGGGCAAGATGCAAATAACAAGAGATGATTAGTATAAATACCAACACTTAGCTAAATTTGTTTCAGCAAAAACACAAACAATTCAGTCATTAGCCGAGAAGAACCGAGAAGAATCGCGAGAAAGAGAGAGAGAGCAGCGTGAACTAGAAGAGAAGGCCAAGAAGAGAAGAAGAGAAGCAACCAGCAAGCAAGAAGAGAGCAAGGTAGCTGCTGGTCGAGCAAGAGACAGCAGCTGAACCAAAACAGTTCAGACGTGGAAGCAGAAGCAGAACCAGACGCGCAGGACAGCTCGCGCAAGAGCAGCTCGCGAGGGAAGAAGCTCCTGGTCGTGAACTGCAGCAAGCTGGGCAGCAAAGGAAGAGGAGAGGGAGGAGACACGAAGGAGAAGAAGCACCAGCAGCTGCTGGTCGTGAGAAACAGAGCAGAAACGCGAGCTGGTCGCGAGCAGATCCGCGAGCACAATCACGAGCAGAACCGCGACAAGGCTGGTCGGCCAGGAAAGAAAGGGGAAGAACCACCACCCAAGTTGCCTTCCAAGCCCTCAAACATCCTTCCAAGACTCTTCTCAACTCCCTAAGCTAAGAAATAAGTAAGATTATAACCTATTTCTCTTTTATTTTTCTGCTGAAACAGAAAAGCAGTGATGACAGCTTCTTGATTTTAATTGTTGTTGATTTGTTGGATGATTGCTCTTCAAACCTTAATAGAACCTTATATGATTGTTATAGAATCATCAATGATGAGTTTTGAGTGTAATAGCTACCATAGAATGATGTAAATGAGCTGTTATATCCTCCCTGAAAGTAGAAACCGAAAATGGTTACACATGCACTCTAAGTTGATGATAAAAGTTGTGAGTGAAATTTAAGCAATTAATTGATCAAGTTAGAGTTATGTATGTATTAGAGACTTGAAGGGCAGTAGTTAGACCTTGAAATTAAGTGGTTTAGAACCCAAGTTGAGCACAAGAAAGGGGTTAGAAGAGTTAGAAAATTTTTAGAACTTCAAAGAGTAGTTTAACAAGATTAGTGATTCCCGAGCTCAAATTTGAGCTAGAGGAGACCTGACCATATTTGGCTTATTTGGGGGTGTTCTACACCTCAAATGATACCTAGGAACCATAGAAAACCATAGGTTTTGGAATGGATTGAATCCGATAAAAATTGTGCAAGTTATGCACAATATAGTGCCGTTAGAGCTCTGAGAAGTGAAACGGCTAGCTTAATGCAATTTTTATGGCATGAAATGAGTTTAGTTAGTCATTATTAGTTAAATGAAGCTTAGTTGTGGAAGAAAATCTAGCGTCGCTAATCCGAAACACAAATTTTACTAAACAGGCATTAAAACGCGTCCGAAAGTGTCCAAAACAAATGTTTTCCTTAGATTTGACTTAGCAAACGATAATATTTTTTCAACGAAATTTGACGTGTGACTAGAACTTGAGATAAGTGAACCGTAGGAAAAGAACGAAGGAAAACGGAGCCCCGAGCAGCATGTTATCGCCTGTTCTGTTATGGGCTGTCCATTTGAATAAAAAATATGATTTTCCGTTTTAGGCCTATATCAAGTAAACGGACCACGTGGGGGTATCCCTAGGGGTCCAAAAATAAAACTTTTGTACAAAAATCGGGATTAGAGAGTCTCGGTTGAATTAGAAACAAGTTAGGAGCTATGTAGAGGAAAATAGTAATAGTTGAGAATTTCTAAAGTATAATTAAGAATTGAGTTTTGTTATGAGCAATGATGAGAACATGTTGTGTAGGTGACGAGCGCGTGAGTGGCGTCTAGGAGCCTCATCGAGACGCTTGACAGCGACTTCGAGGTAAGTGGTTCGCCACTTAATAGCTTTTTAAATTGTTATGCCAATTCTTGATTATGTTAAATGAATGTAATAGCTAAGTAATGAATGAAATTGAAGATGATATTTAATGATGTAGTTAAAGTTTAAGCGTATGGATTCTTATGGAATCCATATGTTATTAGAAAGTGATACGAGTTGCATGAAAAGAGAATAAAATGAGAAAGTTTTTAGAAGATATAAAACTATTGAGTTTGTACTTTTGCACTTAAAGAAATTGATTATGAAAAACCATGTGTATACCTTAAAAATGAGATTTAGCGTTACATGACGACGCAGAGAATTTCGTCCGTAACCACTCAGTTTATAGAAAAGTATAGCGCTACGTTGCGATGCAGACAATTCCGCACGTAGTAGTTAATTAGTTGATAGTTAGCGCTACGAAGCGATGCAGTGAATTCTTATGCTCGTAGTCGCCTAAAGTTTAGCACTACATTTGCGATGCAGAAAATCCCGCATTGTAGTTGTTCAGTGATGAGATTTAGCGCCCTACGTACGATGCAGTAAATTCCGTAACGTAGCGGTTGAGATACATTAGTAAGCTTCACGTTGGCGTTAGTTATAATCGCCCGTGATGGTTAGAATGAGTCAAGAGATACACATGGAAGAATTTAAAGAAATTCTAAAACTTGAATAAATAACGAATTCTTATGTTAGTGTATGTGATATTATATATCCTTGTTGCACTAACCCCTTGTTTATTTTGTAGCTTATTTGTTTTCATTACGTGCCATCACCGGACGAGACCAAGACTTTTGCTTTACATATATATATAGGTGGGCAATCGCGCAAGACGCTGGAATACATTTTTTTTTTTGTTTATGTATTTAACCTATTCAGTTTTGGATTTCAATGATGTTGAATTTGTAAAATGTAAATATATTCATGCATTCTATATATATGATTCATATATGTATAATTTGCATTGAAGTTTATTGTTTATGCTTATGGAAATCGTGATGAATGTTGCATGATGTGGATAAAGAAGTTGGGAGGTTTTTCAGAAATAGTCGAAGTGTTTTTTTATTCACAGGTGAAATTTTTGGTTTTATAAAAAATGCAGCCGTTATGCTGCCGAAAATTCTAAAATATATTTGAAATAGAATCAAAGAAAAGTTTATCACTCCCAACCAGTTACAGAGAAACATCAAAACACTAAGTTTTAACGAGTAAACCGGAGCAGAAAGTTAGGGTTCGCTTCCCGGATGTCTTCGATCCGACGAGTTGGTTTCGATGAGTCCGTTGAAAGTGCCTCGACAGGATCCTCCAGAAAAGAGCTTAGATAAGGTCTGGGAAGGGTCCTGTCATTTAGTGACCCAGTTCAACTATATAA
>CM034470.1:26550847-26591847 GCA_019925255.1 Litchi chinensis
CCAGTGTTGGTGGACTGAGAAGCAAAATAGAGGCTGGGCAGCAAAGCAACTTCACCTTGCGAGGTGACAAAACACTAGTCTTGGAACAAAGATTATGTGTGCCAAATGTAGCAGAGTTAAAGAAAGAAATCATGGAAGAAGCCCACTTCTCGGCATACGCTATACATCCAGGGAGTACTAAAATGTATCGGACTTTGAGAGACCACTACTGGTGGAGAGGCATGAAGAGAGAGACAGTAGAGTTCGTATCTAAGTGCTTGACCTGTCAGCAGATTAAAGTTGAGCATTAGAAGCCAACAGGTTTACTACAGCCTCTATCCATTCCAGAGTAGAAGTGGGAAAGGATCACGATGGATTTCATGATAGGACTTCCCATAACACAGAGCGAGCATGACGCCATTTGGGTGATAGTCGACAGATTGACAAAGTTTGCTCATTTTCTAGCCATCAGAAACAATTATTCCCTGGAAAGATTTGCACAGATATATGTAGATGAGATTGTGAGGCTGCATGGCGCTCCGGTGTCCATTGTATGGGATAGAGATCCTCGGTTTGCTTCGAGGTTTTGGCCGAAGTTGCAAGACGCTATGGGCACCAGATTGAACTTCAGTACTGCTTTTCACCCACAAACAGATGGCCAATCAGAGAGAACCATCCAGACCCTCGAAGATATGTTAAGAGCATGTGTGATGGAATTTAAAGGATGCTGGGATAATTACCCAGCATTAATCGAGTTCGCCTACAACAATAGCTATCAGTCCACCATTGGAATGGCATCGTATGAGGCGTTGTATGGCAGAAAGTGCAGAACCCCAGTTTGTTGGGACGAAGTGGGTGAGAGAAGATTGATTGGCCTAGAGATTGTCCAAGATACAACCGAAAAAGTAAATGTGATAAGAGAGCGGTTGAAGATAGCAAGCGACAGGCAGAAAAGCTATGCGGACAATTGAAGACGAGATTTAAAGTTTGAAGTGGGTGATAGAGTATTCCTACAGGTCTCACCCTGGAAGGGTATTTTGAGATTCGGGAAACGTGGAAAGTTGAGCCCACGATACATAGGCCCATATTAGATAGTGGACAAGGTGGGTGAAGTGGCTTATCGATTGAAGCTGCCGCTAGATCTAGCCAACATCCATGATGTGTTCCTTGTCTCCATGCTTCGCAAGTATATTGCTGACCCTTCACATGTTCTGAAAGAACAACCACTCCAATTGAAGGAGAACTTGACCTACGAGGAACAGCCAGTGGAGATTCTAGATCGTAGAGATCAAGTGCTGCGTAATAAATTGATTCCACTAGTAAAGGTGTTGTGGCGAAATCACGGGTCAGAAGAGAATACTTGAGAGCCTGTAGAGTAGATGCACACTCAGTATCCTCACTTGTTTGAGTCAGTTAAGCAATTTAAAATTTCGAGGATGAAATTTTTATAAGGGGGGAAGAAATTGTAAACCCCTAGTCTTGATTCTTAATGTTTTAGTGTTGAAAACTAGATTATGAAGTTTAAGTAATAAATCTAGTTAGTGTTAATTCAAACCGAGTTATCGAAGAGCGAACGCTTGTTCGAGAATTTTACAATGATTAATTTAGTAAGAAAAAATGTCAAAGAAGAGTAAAATAATCCATCCATAAAGAATAGACAAATTAAAGAAAACAAAATGAGTGAGTGCACAATTAAGAATTTTACTACAAAATTGTTCATAAGTAATGGACAATTACTAAGTGATTAAATAAGAAATTAATGATAGTCAAAACAAACCAAGGGGGGACAAGCTTGGCAATATATGAAATCTTAATGAGGTATATACACAACACATAGAGCGAAATTGAAACACAAATGAAAATGAAGAAGCAAAGCTGCCAGAAAATTTAAAGAATGAGTGCCGTGAGAAGTAGAAAGAATAGAGAGGAAGTGGCGTGAAATTTAATAGAAATGGGGCATGAAGGCAATTTAGGGAAGTGTTAGTAGTATAAATAAAACACTTAGAGTCAAATTTGGGAAGTAAAAAGCAAGAAGTCGTGCATAACAAAAGTAGAACAGATCTGGCGTAAGAAGAAGGAGCAGAACCGTGAAGGCAGAAACTTGGCAGCAAGGTGGAGAAGAAAAGAGAAAAGAAGGATCATCCAAGCAACCATCCAAGCTTTAAACCACCTCTCTAGGACCTCTTCCAAGTTCCTCTCACTTCTCTAAACAAGAACCAAGTGAGATCTCATCTCTTTTCTCCCTTATACTTGCTGAAATTGAAATCTAAATGAGTAGGTGATAGTTTTGGTTGTTGTGAGTTGTGATGGGAGTTCTACACTTCAAATAAGTGTAGAACCCTAACTAGATGATGTAGAGATTTAAATGACAAGTTTTTGTGTGTTAATGGTAGCTTAGGGTTGTAAATAAGGGCTGCCATACACTTGATACAAGTGGAAATAAAATCAGTTTTCATGAACTCTACTTATTTGACAAAAGTTTTGAGTGAGTTGTGAGTGTTTAAATGAAAAAGTAGTGTTTGTGTGTGTGTAAAGGATATGAATACCAGTAAGATACCTCTGAAATTTGGTGGTTTTGAACTCAAATTTAAGCATGATTGAGGTTAGAAAAGCATAGAAAAGCATGTAGAAGTGATGGAAGTTCAAAAAAGCTAGTTTAGACAATTTTACAATCCCGAGTTCAAATCTAGAGATAGAGATAACCTGGGCAAGTCTGATGTATATGGGGTTGTTCTACACCTCAAATGATGGCTAGGAGTCATAGAAAATCATAGGTTTCGAAACGGATTGATTCCGTTAAAAATTGCTCAAGTTACGGTCAAAATAGTGCCGTTAGAGAGTCGATAGGTGAAATAGCTATGCAAATGCAATTTTTATTGCATGGAGTGAATTTAGTTGATCATAATTAGTTAAAAGAAGCTTAGATACGAAAGAAAAACCAACGTCGCTCGTTCGACATGGAAAAGTGCACAAAAAAAGTGTTCGAAACCGAACGTTTTTCTTAGATTTGACATAGTAAACGATAGAATTTTTCAACAAAATTTTTCGTATGACCAGAATGTGAGATAAGTGAATGGTAGGAAAAAGAACGAAGGAAAACGGAGCCCCGAGCAGGGTGCTGTGTCACATTCTGTTTTGGGGTATTGAATGAGGCTTAATTTTGTGATTTTTCGTTTCGGGTCTCTAAAAGTTATACAGGCCGCGTGAGGGTGTCCCTAGGGGTCTAAAACTGAAACTTTTGCGAAGAAATCAGAATTAGGAAGCCTCGATTAAGTTAGAAGTGAGTAGAGAAAGTTAGAGTAAAAAAGTGTATTGTATTGAATTGTTAAAGTTTAAAAGCAATGTGTGTGTATTTTATGAAGCGTATTTTAAATACGAAAGTGATGTGTAGGTGAAGAGCGAGCTACTGAGACACATGAGTCTCGTGGAGGCGCTTGACGCGGATTGCACGACTTTGAGGTAAGTGTTTCGACACTTACGGTTGTTTTAAATTATAGTTTAATTTATGACTATTGTGTTAAATGGAAATAAAGAATGATTTTTTTTAACTTTCAAGATTCAGAGTTTGAGTATGTGGATTTCTTACGGAATCCATAAAATAATTAAAATCAATGCTAAGTTATTCGTAAAAAGAATTTGAGCAATAGAGTTTTTAAAAGTTCCAAAATTAATTAGTTTTGTGCTTTTGCATTTAATAAATCTAGTTTTACAAACTCATGTATATGTCTTAAGAGTTTATGAGATTTAGCACTACGTGACGACGTAGAAAATTTCGTCCGTAGTCGCTCAGAGTATAGAGAAGTCAGCACTATGCGACGACGTAGAAAATTTCGTCCGTAGTTACTCATTTCTACTAGAAAGTATAGCGTTACATTGGGACGCAGACAATTCCACACGTAGTTGGTTATTTTATAGTTTGGCACTACGTGGCGATGCAGTATATTCCGCTCGTAGTCGCCTAGAGTTTTAGCACTATAATTACGATGCAGATGTAAACTCCTAGCTCCGACTTCTAAAGTCCCAACGTTAGAAATTCAGTTAGAGAGATAATATATAACTCTCTACGTTTAATTGATTTAATTTCATAGCCTCCGAAATTTATTCATTTAGAATACGACGAAATTCGTCGTATTAAAAAGTTTAGTAACGTCCCAATGAAAATCCAAGTTAGGAGATCCAAGAATTTAGTAAAGGTTAATCGAATTAAAATTCGATTAAAAAGAGAGAGTCAAGATCAATAAAACCAGCTTAGCATGACAGGACCCTTCCCAGACCTTATCTATGCTCTTGTCTGGAGGATCCTGCCGGGCACTTCAACGGACTTATCGAGACCGACTTGTCGGGTCGAAGAAATCCGAGAAGCGAACCCTAACTTTCTTCAACCGGTTTACTCGTTTAAACTCAAAAATTCAGTTTTCTTTTAAACTAGTTGGGAGTGATAAAATTTTTCGCAACTTTTGTTTCAAATATTTTTATAAAATTTTCGGCAGCATAACGGCTGCATTTTTGATAAACCAAAATTTACCTGTCAAGAAATTTACACTTCGACTAAAACCTCAATTCCTCCCAACTTCTTTATTCCAAACATGCAATAATCATCATCATTTTTCCATAAACATGCAACATCAACACTCAATTCTCAATTTATAAATACAAACTTATGTAAAATATAACTAGATGCATCATATATATAAAATGCATGAATATTTACAAATATACAATTTCAAAATCTGAATATGTGTTTTTCAATTACATATCCATCTCATACATAAAGTTTTACATCATCACATGTCATAAATCGCCCACCTATATATACACAACAAAATGATAATGTCCTGTCGTCTGCGGTGGCACACAATGAAATATAAATAGCTACAAAATAAACAAACAAGTTAGTGCAACGAAGATATAATATCACATACACTAACATGACAATTTACCATTTGTTTTATGATTTCTTTCAAAACCCCCATGTATATCCTTTAAACATTCTAACCATCACGGGCGATTATAACTAACGCCAACGTGAAGCTTACTAAGTTATCTCAACCACTACGTTACGGAATTTACTGCATCGCACGTAGGGCGCTAAAGCTTATCACTGAGCAACTACAATGCGGGAATTTCTGCATCGCAATTGTAGTGCTAAAACTTGGGCAACTACGAGCGGAATTTACTGCATCGCCACGTAGTTCCAAACTATACAAATAGCCAACTACGTGCGGAATTGTCTGCATCGCAACGTAGCGCTTATACTTTCTATGAAACTGAGCAACTACAGACGGAATTTTCTGCGTCGTCGCGTAGTGCTAACTTTTCTCTACTTTGAACGATTACAGACGAAATTTACTGCATCGTCACGTAGCGCTAAATCTCATTATATCTTAAGGAACATACATGGGTTTTAAAACTATATTTATTTAGTGCCAAAAGCACAAACTCACTAGTTTAGAGATCTTGAAAACTTTTTCATTTCAATTTCTTTTCATACTACTTAGCATCAATTTCTATTTCTATATAGGTTCCATAGGACCCTATATACTCAAACTTTAACTTGATATTGAAGATCATTTTCATTTTCTTTTATTACTTAATTATTACATTCATTACCAAAATCAAGAATTAGCATGAGCTTGTAAAAGATCTTAAGTGGCGAACCACTTACCTCAAGGCCGCGTCAAGCGTCTCGACGAGGCTCCTGGACGCCGCTCACGCGCTCGTCACCTACACAACAAGTTCTCTTTATTACTATTAACAAAAACCTCCATTTCTCAACGATACACTAGAATTCCCAACTATGCCCAATTTTCTCTATATATCTCTTAACTCGTTTCTAATTCAACCGAGACTCTCAAATCCAGATTTTTGTAGAAAAGTTTTAGTTTTGGACCCCTAAGGATGTCCCCACACAGTCCGTTTACTTGTCGGAGGCTTAAAACGAAAAAAATCACAATTTTAATTAAAGTGGACAGCCCTTGACAGAACAGATGGTAACCTGCTGCTCGGGGCTCCGTTTTCCTTCGTTCTTTTTCCTACGGCTCACTTACATCACATTCTAGTCACACGACAAATTTCATTGAGAAATATTATCGTTTGCTATGTCAAATCTAAGGAAAACATCCGTTTTGGACACTTTCGGGCGCAATTAAGTGCCCGTTTTGCAAACTCTTGGTTTCGGGTTAGCGACGCTAGATTTTATTCCATAACTAAGCTTCATTTAACTTATAATGATGAACCAAACTCAAACCATGCAATAAAAATTGCATTAGGATAGCCGTTTCACTTCTCAGAGCTCTAACGGCACTATTTTGTGCATAACTTGCACAATTTTTATCGGATTCGATCCGTTCCAAAACCTATGGTTTTCTATGGTTCCTAGGCATCATTTGAGGTGTAGAACATCCCCAAATAAACCAAATATGGTCAGGTCTCCTCTAGCTCAAATTTGAGTCGGGAATCACTAATATTGTCAAAACTAGCTCTCTTGAGCTTCTCTTTATTCCTACATGCTTCCCTATCCTTTTCTAATCATTTTTATGCTCAAACTTGGGTTCAAAACCATCTAATTTCAATGTCTAACTACTGCCCTTCAAGTGTCTAACACAAACATAAATCTAACTTGGTCATTAGAGTGCTCAAAATTCACTCAAAACTTTTCTCAATCACTTGGTGTTCATAAAACTCTACTCTCGGTTTTTATTTTGAGGGAGGGTGTAACAGCCTATTTACATCAAGTTATGGCATCAATTACACCCAAAACTCATCCTTGATGATTCTATAACAATCTCCTAAGGTTCTAACAAGATTTAAGAGCAATCTAATCAACCAAATCAACAAAATCAACACAAGGGCTGTCACCAAATTTCTGTTTTGTTTCAACAGAAAGTTTAAAGAAAATGAATTGAAATCTCATTTAGAGCTTGCTTGGAGAGTGTGGATGACTTACTAGGGACCCTAGGAGGTGGATTGAGGGGATGGAAGGCTGGTTGGGAGGTTATTTCTCCCCTGGCCGACCAGCTTGCTGCACCCTGTCGCGATTCTGTTCTAGCTCGCATCTGGGTCTGTTTCGCTTGCTGTTTGCGTCCGTTTCTGCTCTGTTTCTGCTCGACCAGACCAGTACCTCTCCTCTTCTGCTCGTCCTCTTCCTTTGCTGCCCAGAACCTGCAGTTTTACTGCCTTGGATCTTCCTCACGCGAGCTGTCCTGCTCGAACTCGCGTCAGTTCCTCGCGCGACTGGTTCTGCTCGCGCCCAGCTCGCGATCTGCTGCTGTCCTGCTCTATTCCTTTGCTGGTCTGGATGGTTTTTGCTGCTCAAGACTCCTTCTCCCTCTTCTTGGCTTCTTCCTTTCCTTGGCTCACGGCAGCAGCTACTCTTTCTCTCCCTTTCTCGATTTCTCTCGACTGTCTCTCGGCTGACTGTTTTTGTTTGTGTTTTTGTGCTGAAAATTTCAGCTGAGTGGTGTTTATATAATAAACAACTTTTACTAATTGCATCTTGTCCCATTTCTTTTTAATTTTATTAAACTCTCATTTCCTTTCTTTAATTCTCATATTAGCCCCTCTATACTTGTTTTAAATTCTCATTTCATTAACATTTTCCTTCGATCGTCAAGCTTGAATTATATAAAAAAAACTAAGCTTATTTTATTAATCTTGACTCTCTCTTTTTAATCGAATTTTAATTCGATTATCATTTACTAACATCTTGGATTTCTGGACTTAGATTTTCATTGGGACGTTACTAAACTTTTTAATACGACGAATTTCATCGTATTCTAAATGAATATATTTCGGAGGCTATGAAATTAAATCAATTAAACGTAGAGAGTTATATATTATCTCTCTACCTTAGTTTCTAACGTTAGGACTTTAGAAGTCGGAGCTAGGAGTTTACATAGCATTTTAAAAATAAATTCTAACGAGACGAGATTTAAAATCAAATGAGAAACGAATTAAACACGGGAGACCAAGAGGGGTGTTGCCGTGAGAGAACTTCAAGAAAAGGAGATGAGAATGAAATTAAAGAGAGTTGGGGCAAGATGTAAATAACAATAGTTGATGAGTATAAATGACAACACTTGGCTGATTTTTTTCGGCAAAAACAGCCCAATTCAGTCATTCAGCCGAGAGACAGAGAACAGTCGAGAAAAGGGCAGAAAATTCGCGAGAAAGAAAGAAGAGAGCAGCGTGAACCAGAAGAGAAGGCCAAGAGGAGAACAGAAGGGCTGAAGGAAGAAAGGAGAAGCAAACTGCTGCTGGTCGAGCAAGGAGGCAGCAGCAGCAGCTGTGGACGCGAGCAGAACCTCTCGCGCGACAGTGCAGGTCGCAAGTTCGAGCAGCTTGCGTGAGGGGGATTCCTGGCTACGAACTGCAGCAGCTGGACAGCCAAGGACGAGGGAGGAGGTGCTCTAGCCGTTGCTGGATGTGGGAGGTGCGAACAGAGGCAGAACCAGACGAGCAGAACGCGAGCTGGTCGCGAGCAGAATCGCGAGCACACCCGCGAGCAGAACTGCGACAAGGCTGGTCGGCCAGGAGAGAAAGGGGAAGAACCACCACCCAAGTTGCCTTCCAAGCCCTCAAACATCCTTCTTAGACTCTTCTCAACTCCCTAAGCCAAGACCAAAGTAAGATTTCAGCTCCATTTTCTTTGATATTCTGCAGAAACGAAAATGGTAACAGTTGTGAAATTGTTGTTAAATTGTTGGATGATTGCTCTTCAACTCTTGTTAGAACTTTATGTGAGTGTTATGGAATCTTAAATGATGATTGTTGTGTGTAATTGATGCCATAAAAGATGTAAATATGGGCTGTCATATGTACAAACGAGATAGAAACCGAAAATGGTGTTTATGCACACCAAGTGGTTGATAGAAGTTGTGAGTAAAGTTTGAGCAATAAATTGACCAAATTAGAGTTATATATGTATTAGAGACTTGAAGGGCAGTAGCTAGACCTTGAAATTAGATGGTTTTGAAAACAATTTTGAGCCTTAAAGAGGTTAGAAAAGTTAGAGAAGAGTTAGAGTTGTAAAAAGGGGGAAATTTGACAATGTTGGTGAACCCGAGCTCAAATTTGAGCTAGAGGAGACCTGACCATATTTGGCTTATTTGGGGGTGTTCTACACCTCAAATGATACCTAGGAACCATAGAAAACCATAGGTTTTGGAACGGATCGAATCCGATAAAAATTGTGCAAGTTATGCACAATATAGTGCCGTTAGAGCTCTGAGAAGTGAAACAGTTAGCTTAATGCAATTTTTATAGCATGAAATGAGTTTAGTTAGTCATTATAAGTTAAATGAAGCTTAGTTGTGGAAGAAAAACTAGCGTCGCTAACCCGAAACCAAGAGTTTGCAAAACGTGCATTAAATTGCGCCCGAAAGTGTCCAAAACGGATGTTTTCCTTAGATTTGACATAGCAAACGATAATATTTCTCAATGAAATTTGTTGTGTGACTAGAATGTAATATAAGTGAGCCATAAGAAAAAGAACGAAGGAAAACGGAGCCCCGAGCAGCAGGTTATCATCTGTTCTGTCAAGAGCTATCCATTTTAAATAAAATTATGATTTTTCGTTTTAAGCCTCCGACAAGTAAACGGACCGTGTGGGGATATCCCTAGGGGTCCAAAACTAAAAATTTTCCACAAAAATCGGGATTTGAGAGTCTCGGTTAAATTAGAAACGAGTTAGGAGCTATATAGAGAGAATTGGGCATAGTTGGGAATTCCTAGCATATAGTTGAGAAATGGAGGTTTTTATTAATAGTAATGAAGAGAAAATGTTGTGTAGGTGACGAGCATGTGAGCGGCGTCTAGGAGCCTCTTCGAGACGCTTGACGCGAAGCGACGCGGCCTTGAGGTAAATGGTTCGCCACTTGACTTCTTTTTCAATTTCATGAAATCGCTTGATGTTTTAAAATAAATATGGTAGTAAGCAATAAAAGAAAATGAGAATGCTTTCGTATATAAATGTTAAATTGTGAGTGTATAGGTTCCTATGGATCCTATATGAGAATAGAAATTGATACTCAGTTGCTGTTAAAAGAGAATGAAAGTAGAAAAGTATTTAGAGGTTTTGAAACTATAGAGTTTTGTGCTTTGGCACTAGAAAAATTAATAATAAAACCCATGTGTACACCTTAAAAGCTATGAGATTTAGCGTTACGTGACGACGCAGAGAATTCCGTCCGTAATCGCTCAGTTTATAGAAAAGTATAGCGCTACGTTGCGATGTAGACAATTCCGCACGTAGTTGGTTAGTTGATAGTTAGCGCTACTAAGCGATGTAGTAAATTCCGCTCGTAATCGTCTAGAGATTTAGCACTACATTTGCGATGCAGAGAATTCCGCATTGTAGTTGTTCAGTGAATAGTTTAGTGCCCTACGTACGATGCAGTAAATTCCGTAACGTAGTGGTTGAGATGCATTAGTAAGCTTCACGTTGGCGTTAGTTAAAATCGCCCGTGATGGTTACAACGAGTCAAGGGTATACATGGAGAGTTTTAAAGAAAATTTGAAGACTTGTAAATTATATGTTAGTATGTGTGATATGATATCCTATGATGTTATCGCACTAACTTGTTGTTCGTTTTGTAGCTTGTTTGTTTTCATTTCACGCCACCGCCGGACGAGACCGACTTTTGCTTTATATATATAGCTATAGGTGGGCAATCGCGAAAGACGCTTAGAAACATTTTGTATATGTATTTAATCATGTATATTTTGAATTTGTAAAATATAAATATATTCATGCATACTACATATATATGATTCATATATGTATACTTGGCATTTATTTATTGTTGATGCTTATGGAAATGTGATGAGTATTGCATGATTGTGGATAAAGAAGTTGGGAGGTTTTCAGAAATAGTCGAAGTGTCATTTTATTCACAGGTGAAATTTTTGGTTTATCAAAAACGCAGCCGTTATGCTGCCGAAATTTTTATAAAATGAAATTGAAATAGAATTAAACAAAAAGTTTATCCCTCCCAACCAATAACAGATAAAATCAAATCATTAAGTTTTAACGAGTAAACCAGATACAGAAAGATAGGGTTCGCTTCCCGGATGTCTTCGATCCGACGAGTCGGTTTCGAGGAATCCGTTGAAGTGCCCGGCAGGATCCTCCAGACGAGAGCTTAGATAAGGTCTGGGAAGAGTCCTGTCAAGTTGGTATCAGAGCCCGGTTCTCGTTCAGTTAAGAAAAAGTTTTCAGAGAGAAAGTTTTAAAAGAAAAGTTGAGTTATTTCGCATAAATCATGCGTCAGTAATGCATAAACTAAAGCATGAGATTTATTGCTCGATTTGAGCATGTTATGAGTATGCATAAGAGTTTGAATTTAAATTGCATGAAATTATCATGCCAGATTGTATTGAGCTAATTTGCTGAAATTCAACTTTTAATTTTGTGGCTATTAGTGTACTAGTACACCCTTAGCTATGCAGCGTAGAGATCGTCCGAGGACGAGACGGGTAGCCACAGAGACACCCCCATCACAGGAGGAGCATGTTGACGAGTCCGTCAATGTGCCAGAGAGCTCATCCCATCCTGAGCTGACAGGACCCTTCCCAGGCCTTATCTAATCTCTCGTCTGGAGGATCCTGCCGAGCACTTCAACGGATTCCTCGAAACCGACTCGTCGGATCGAAGACATCCGGGAAGCGAACCCTATCTTTCTGTATCCGGTTTACTCGTTAAAACTTAGTGATTTGATTTTATCTGTTATTGGGTGGGAGGGATAAACCTTTTGTTTGATTCTATTTCAATTTCATTTTTTAAAAATTTCGGCAGCATAACGGCTGCGTTTTTTATAAACCAAAATTTTACCTGTCAAGAAAACAACACTTCAACTATTTCTGTAAACCTCCCAACTTCTTTATTCTCAATCATGCATCATTCATCACAGTTTCATAAGCATAAACAATTCATAAAATACATAAGTGCACCAAATGTATAAATGCAATAATATTTATCACTTTTACAATCCCTACATCATTCAAATTCACAATATACACGATTAAATACATATACAAAATATATCTCAGCGTCTTGCGCGATTGCCCACCTATAGATATATATATATATAAGCAAAAGTCGGTCTCGTCCGGCGGTGGCACGAAATGAAAACAAACAAGCTACAAAACGAACAACAAGTTAGTGCGATAACATCATAGGATATCATATCACACATACTAACATACAATTCACAAGTCTTAAAATTTTCTTTAAAACTCTCCATGTATACCCTTGACTCGTTCTAACCATCACGGACGATTTTAACTAACGCCAACGTGAAGCTTACTAATGCATCTCAACCACTACGTTACGGAATTTACTGCATCGTACGTAGGGCGCTAAACTATTCACTGAACAACTACAATGCGGAATTCTCTGCATCGCAAATGTAGTGCTAAATCTCTAGACGACTACGAGCGGAATTTACTGCATCGCTTCGTAGCGCTAACTGTCAACTAACCAACTACGTGCGGAATTGTCTGCATCGCAACGTAGCGCTATACTTTTCTATAAACTGAGCGATTACAGATGAAATTCTCTGCGTCGTCACGTAACGCTAAATCTCATAGCTTTTAAGGTGTATACATGAGTTTTATTATTAATTTTTCTAGTGCCAAAGCACAAAACTCTATAGTTTCAAAACCTCTAAATACTTTTCTACTTTCATTCTCTTTTAACAGCAACTGAGTATCAATTTCTATTCTTATATAGGATCCATAGGAACCTATACACTCACACTTTAATATTTATATAAGAAAGCATTCTCATTTTCTTTTATTACTCACTACTATATTTATGTTCAAACATCAAGCGATTTCATGAATTTGAAAAAGAAGTCAAGTGGCGAACCACTTACCTCAAGGCCGCGTCAAGCATCTCGACGAGGCTCCTGGACGCCGCTCACGTGCTCGTCACCTACACAACATGATCTCATCATTACTATTAACAAAACCTCCATTTCTCAACTATATGCTAGGAATTCCCAACTATGCCCAATTCTCTCTATATAGCTCATAACTCGTTTCTAATTCAACCGAGACTCTCAAATCCCAATTTTTGTGGAAAATTTTTATTTTTGGACCCCTAGGGATATCCCCACACGGTCCGTTTACTTATCGGAGGCTTAAAACGAAAAATCACAATTTTATTTAAACGGACAGCTCTTGACAGAACAAACGATAACCTGCTGTTCGGGGCTCCGTTTTCCTTCGTTCTTTTTCCTACGGTTCACTTATCTCACGTTCTAGTCACACATCAAATTTCATTGAAAAATATTATCGTTTGCTAAGTCAAATTTAAGGAAAACGTCCGTTTTGGACACTTTCGGGTGCGTTTTAATGCCCGTTTAGTAAACTTTGTGTTTCGGATTAGTGACACTAGATTTTCTTCCACAACTAAGCTTCATTTAACTAATAATGACTAACTAAACTCATTTCATGCCATAAAAATTGCATTAAGCTAGCCGTTTCACTTCTCAGAGCTCTAACGACACTATATTGTGCATAACTTGCACAATTTTTATCGGATTCGATCCGTTCCAAAACCTATGGTTTTCTATGGTTCCTAGGCATCATTTGAGGTGTAGAACACCCCCAAATAAGCCAAATATGGTCAGGTCTTCTCTAGCTAAAAATTCAGCTCGGGATTGACAAAATTGTTAAAACTAATTCTATTGAGCTTCTATCATTCCTATATGCTTTCATATGCTTTTCTAATCATTTTTATGCTCAAACTTGGGTTCAAAACCTCTAAATTTCAGAGCTTATTTACTGTCTAATATAGTCATAACACACACATAAACATTACTTGTTCATTTGAACACTAACTCAAAACTTTCATCAACTAGTTGGTGTGTGTGTGAGAGTTGATTTTGTTTCCACTTAAATCAAATATGTGGCAGCCATAAATAAAACCCTAAGCTACCATTTACACCCAACAACATGTTATTTAAAGTTCATCATCATCTAGTTAGGGTTCCACACTTAATTGAAGTGTAGAACACCAACACAACTAAAAAAAATTCTGCACAGAAAATTTCCAGCAGCTCTACTGCACTTTTTAACAAAATAAGGAGAAGATCATATGATATCTTACTTGGTACTTGGTTTAGAGGAGTGAGAGGACTTAGAAGAGGGTTTAAAGAGAGAGGTTAGAGGTTCAGAAGGGCTGGATGAGCTCTTCTCCTTCCACTTTTCCCTTGCTGCCGTCCAGCACCTCTGCTTTTGGTTTTCACGGCCAGCTCTTGTTTTGCTTCTGTTCTGCTCTCTTTCTCACGACTAAATAAGTTGTGATTGCTGGAAAAATTTTCAGCAAGGGTTACTTATATACTAATGGCATTTCTTATAATTACATCATGCCCCAATTCTTTTTAATTTCATGCCAAACCCCTCTATTTCTTTCTACTTCTCACAGCTGCCCTTCCTTGAGTTGTTTCTCGCATAATTGTATTTGCTGCTGTTTTCTTCTTTGTTTCTCACCTATTTTCATCTTTTCTTGTTGAAATCTTGCTAAATGTTCAATATATATAATTAACCTTCATAAAAATAGCACTTAAGTCTCATTTTTAATTTGTTTGACCATCATTTTCTCTCCTCCTCTACTCTATACGGGAATCACTTTTGTTTTTGATTTTTATGGTAGCTTTGCACTCTTCACTTGTCCACTTGGCTTCTAAGTGTCTTGTTTATATATCTTATTAATGTTCTATGGAATATCAAGCTTGTCCCTTGATTTATTTTGATTATCATCAATCTCTTATTTAATCGCTTAATAGTTGTCCATTACTTACGAACAACTAATGTAAAAATTTTCTTAATCGTGCACTCAAAATTTTATTTTTCTTTAATTTGTCTCTTCTTTGCGGATGAGTTATTTTACTCTTTATTAATCTTTTTCTTGCTAATTTGGTTGTTGTGAAACTCTAGAATGGCGTTCACGAAATCGAAGAATCGATTTAGCTTAATACTAATTTGATTCTATTGTAATGTTACTTAACTTCTATAATTGACGAATTTCGTCGTCAATCTTAAGTTGATAAATCTCTAACGTTATGAAATTCAATTAATCTAATGTAGAAATTTATTTTACCTCTCTAATCCATCTTTTAACACTAAGAGGTTATAGATCGAGACTAGGGGTTTACATGAGCCATCTCAGCCAGCAGGATCAGAGCCTGCCCCAGGACCTATTCCAGGGCAGATGGAGCAGATGGCTCAAATGCTAGCAGCGGCCCTTCAGCAGCCGCGGGAGTCTAGGGTATCGATTGAGCGCGCCCGTAAATTAGGCGCGAAGCCGTATGATGGTAGCGGAGATCCCGAGAGAGCGTTGTCTTGGTTAGAGGCAAACGAGGAGATTTTTCAGATGATGGGGTGTACCGAGGAGCAGATGGTCTCCTATTCAGCCTTTCTACTTAAAGATCGCGCCAAGGACTGGTGGAAGGCGCATCAGAGAGCCCACTTAGAGGGAGTCACCTGGGCCGAGTTCAAGAGAGAGTTTACAGACAGATTTTTCCCCAAGAGCTATAAGGATGCTAAAATACAAGAATTTTACAGATTGGAGCAGGGGGACTCCTCAGTGCCAGAATATGAGAAGAAGTTTTTAGAGTTGATCCGCCTCGTTCCATTCTTTGCAGAGAATGAGGAAGAAAAGATCAACAGATTTATGGCAGGTCTTAACCCTGCGGTTAGGACCATTGTGACATCTGCCTCGCATACTAGATATGGACAGCTGGTAGAGGCAGCCACCAGAGTAGAGCAGAGCGCACAGACCGCTGTAGAGTCCAAGTCGAAATTCAGTCAGAAGCGGAGCTGGACCGGTAGCCATCAGGGAGAGTCCAGCAAGGTGCCCAAGAGTGGGCAGCACTCAGCAGGGTCACAGAGTCGGCAGCAGAGTCAGAGACCCCAGACCAGTCAGAGTTCTTTTCGGTCATCAGCAGGGTTTAGGAGCCAGCAGAGCTGGAGGAGCCGACCATTGTGCGCTAGATGTGGCCGGTTACATCACGGTGAGTGCCTTCAGGGCAAGACAGGGTGCTTCAGGTGTGGACAGGAGGGCCACTTCATGAGAGACTGTCCCAGTGCAGTAGCTTCGAGCCCATCAGAGGCCAGATCAGCAGTTCAGGGGCAGACTAGTGGGAGCCGTGGACCCGATAGGGGAGGCCCCCAGACTGGAGGAGCTACTAGTGCATGGCAGCCTGGTAGCGGAGCAGGTAGAGATATACCCCCCAGAGGACAGCCAGGTAGACCTCCCAGAGCACCGACAGGTAGACCCCGCAGTCAGGCCGCCAGAGTATATACAGTGACCCAGCAGGCGGCAGATGCTACACCAGATGTGGTCACAGGTACCATCTCTTTATTTGATATTGATGCTCATGTATTGGTGGACCCAGGAGCCACCCATTCTTTTATTTCTCGAGAGTTCATAGATAGAGTCAGGATAGAGTTGAGTCCAACAAAGTGTAGCATGGTAGTGTCACTTCCCACAGGTGATTCGCTTATTGCGGATAGAGTCTACATGGGAAGTAAAGTGACTATAGCAAGTCATGAGTTCGAGGCTAATCTAATAGTACTCGATATTCATGACTTCGACATCATTTTGGGCATGGATTGGTTATCCAAGCATCGCGCGACTATAGATTGCTATAGAAAAGAAGTTCAGTTCAACAAGCCTAGGGAACCAGATGTGATCTTTTGTGGAGAGCGAAAAATACTCTCTACAAGTCTAGTAAGCGTGATCCGAGCAAACAAGATGCTCCGTAAAGCATGTCAGGGGTACTTGGTCTATGCAATAGAAGCTAGCGACAGTGAGCTACAGTTGACAGAGGTTCTTGTGGTGAATGAGTTCTCAGATGTATTTCCCGAAGACCTTCCAAGACTACCTCCAGATAGAGAGATTGAGTTCGAGATTGAGCTAGCACCAGACACAGAACCCATCTCTATAGCTCCGTATCGGATGGCACCAGCTGAGCTGAAGGAATTGAAAGTGCAAATGGAAGAGTTGTTGAGCAAAGGCTTCGTTAAGACTAGTACATAATGTTGGGTTTTGTGCCCTAAGAGCTTGTAATTATGTAAACGGTTTTAATAAATAATAATAAAGTATTCATTTTATTCAATTTATATATTTTGCAAAAATTGTATATGTCATGAGAAACATCCTTGATTACTGATGTATTTTCAAACTAAGTATATAAGTGTTATATACAAGTGGATTTAGTTTGAAAGAAGTAATCTAAAGAGTCCGTAGAAAGCAAACGAAGCTGGGTACTTTGTTTGTGGTAAATCTACAGTTGCGGTCCATTTTGTATACGGTACAATAGTTTTATCCGAGACTATTCATGTAGTGACATGGAAATGGAGGCACCTTATATAATAAAAATTATATAGGACTGGACCACGATAAACATGAGTCTCTAATTAATATCCGTTAAACTTAGAGATTTATATTTATCGACTAGATGATCATATATGAATTGATCTTAATCCTGAGTGTATTATGGACTCCTGCTTATTGAGTTATGTCCTTTGATTTACATGGGTGAGATCGATATAGATGCTTGATCAATAACTTCGTACTTTGGGGATATGATTTAGTAAGTAGCTGGGAACATTCTATACAATAATGGAATCCACTCCTTCTTGCAAGAAGTAGAGAAATAGTTCTCTTAAGGGTTGATTCAGGTCTTGAACAATAAGAGCGCTCAACTTTCTGTTTATATGTAAACGGAAAGATAAATTCATAAGTTGTTATGAATATATTGTTCATTAGAGAATCAATGGTACTTAAGGATCAAGATATAATTAGAGGGGTATAACGGACATTATGACCTAGCTCTAATTATGAACTATTTGTGGAGGGTCAAATCATATGTAGTGATTATATCAATGGACACTGAAAATTTCAAATTGTATAAAAACATCTATAGTTTTGAGAGTGCAATCTTAAGTTTTTAGTGGAGTAACTCTAAGATTAATAATAGTGAATTATTTAATTAAAGAGTTTAATTAATAATTCCGATATTATTGGAGCTCAAAACTGTAGGTCCATCGGGTCCCCTTGATAGCTCATTTCACTATAAGAAACGTGTATATAGAATATCGTAATTGGATCGTCCAATTATATTTGTTACATAAGTAGCAAAATATGTGTTCACTTGGTATTTAAATAATATTGATTATTCAAATTATTAGTTAGTTAATTATTAATTATGAATTAATAATTATTTAATTAATTTTGTAAGAGGTGTTGAATTTAATTCTTAGTTGTGATCGGGTATAAATTAATTATGAATTAATTATAGGCCACAAGTATGATTACAAAATATAACATGAATTAATTGTGAATTAATTATGTTATATGGGCAAAAGTTTAATTTTAATAAACTTGGGGTTTAATATTAATTTTGATTAATTAAAACCCTAATTGGTTGCCTATAAATAGAAAAGAAATAGTATTCTTTTCCTAACAGAAGTTATACTTAGGTTTTGTTTTACGTTCTTTAAAACAAAAACCTATTCTCACCTCTTACATATATTGTTTGTTCTTTTGAGAAAAGAAATCAATAGAAAGTGAGCACAATTCTATATAATTGTGCCCACTCACTTGTTTCTTGGTGTAGAGTCATATCAAGGAAGGCAAGGTGATGAGCTATCCACAGAGATCAATACAAAAGGTACAAGATTCGATCTTTATTTAGTTTTATTATTTTATTTCATTGTTTTATGGATCTAGGGTTCTTGAGTTTTCTAAAAATTTTTAAAACTCAATGTTCCGCAAATCTTTATTTTATAAAAACAATTATTGTTTTTTCCCTTCACATAACCGTGGGGAGCTCCAGTGTTGTTTGTAAAGAAGAAAGATAGAAGCCTTCGTTTGTGTATTGATTATAGACAACTAAACAAAGTAACCATCCGGAATCAGTATCCACTGCTAAGAATCGACGACTTATTCGACCAGCTACAAGGAGCTAAGGTCTTTTCGAAGATCGATCTACGGTCAGGGTATCATCAGCTGAAGGTGCGTAGGGAAGATGTTCCCAAGACGACCTTCAGAACTAGATATGGGCATTATGAGTTCTTGGTGATGCCATTCGGCTTAACCAATGCCCCAGCAGCCTTTATGGATCTGATGAACCGTGTCTTCAGACCATATTTAGACAAGTTTGTCATAGTCTTCATCGATGACATCCTAGTGCATTCTAGTAGCAGCATTTGAGGATGGTACTGCAGACTCTAAGAGAGCATCAGCTTTATGCAAAGTTTAGCAAGTGCCAGTTTTGGCTAGATCGCGTGGCATTTTTGGGGCATGTAGTATCAACAGAGGGTATTTCAGTAGATCCCCAGAAGATAGAAGCTATTGTAGATTGGAAGCCACCCACAAGTGTAACAGAAGTCAGAAGCTTCTTGGGTTTAGCTGGGTATTACAGAAAGTTTGTAGAAGGGTCCTCCAAGATAGCTACTCCACTGACCAAGTTAACAAGAAAAGAAGAGAAGTTCATCTGGTCAGAAGCCTGTCAGAGCAGTTTCGATGAGTTAAAGCAAAGGCTGACTACAGCACCAGTGCTTACACTTCCCTCAGGAAGTGAAGGGTTTACAGTGTATTGCGATGCCTCCAAGCAAGGTTTAGGTTGTGTGTTGATGCAGCATGATAGGGTGATAGCTTATGCTTCAAGGCAATTAAAGAAGCATGAAATGAACTATCCAACACACGACTTAGAGTTAGCAGCTGTAGTGTTCGCTTTGAGAATATGGTGACACTATCTCTATGGAGTACCTTGTAGGATCTTCACAGATCACAAAAGCCTACAGTACTTGTTCACGCAGAAAGACTTGAACATGAGACAGAGAAGGTGAATAGAGCTTATTAAAGACTATGACTGCACCATTAAATACCACCCAGGCAAGGCAAATGTAGTAGCAGATGCACTAAGCAGGAAACCCTCTAGCTCCGTAGCCCAACTTACAGCAGAGTACTTGCAGATGCTAGTAGAGTTGAGATCTATGAGGGTCAGTTTAGAGACAGCAGAATCAGGCGCTCTAGTAGCAGCTTTCCATGTTCGGCCAGTGTTAGTAGACAGAGTTAGAGACTTGCAAGTTCAAGATCAGTACTTGATGAAATTGAGAAGCGAGATAGAGGCTGGACAACAGAGTAGCTTTACCTTGCGAGGTGATGGAACACTAGTGTTGGGCCAGAGGCTGTGTGTCCTAGATGTAGCAGAGTTGAAGAAAGAAATCATGGAAGAGGCACACTCCTCTGCATATGCTATGCACCCAGGGAGTACTAAGATGTATCGGACTCTGAGAGACCACTATTGGTGGAAGGGTATGAAGAGAGAGATAGCAGAGTTCGTATCCAAGTGCCTAATTTGTCAACAGATCAAGATTGAGCATCAGAAACCAGTAGGTTTACTACAGCCTTTATCCATTCCTGAGTGGAAGTGGGAAAAGATCACGATGGATTTCGTGATAGGACTTCCCAGGACACAGCGTGGACATGATGCCATTTGGGTTATCATAGATAGACTGACGAAGTCGGCCACTTCATTGTTGTTAATCAAACCTATTCTCTGGAAAGATATGCACAGTTGTATGTAGACGAGATTGTGAGGCTACATGGCGCACCAGTGTCTATTGTATCAGATAGAGATTCTCGCTTCACTTCTCGATTCTGGTCGAGGATACAAGATGCCATGGGCACCAGATTACACTTCAGTACTGCTTTTCACCCACAGACAGATGGCCAATCAGAGAGAACCATCCAGACTCTCGAAGATATGTTGAGAGCCTGTGTGATGGAATTCAAGGGGAGCTGGGATAATTACCTAGCATTGATAGAGTTTGCCTACAACAATAGCTACCAGTCGAGTATTGGTATGGCACCTTATGAGGCGTTGTATGGCAGAAAGTGCAGAACCCCAGTCTGTTGGGACGAAGTGGGGGAGAGAAGATTAATTGGCCCAGAGATTGTCCAAGACACAACCGAGAAAGTGAATATGATCAGAGAGCAGTTGAAGATAGCAAGCGACAGACAGAAAAGCTATGCGGACAATCGAAGAAGAGATTTAAAGTTTGAAGTGGGTGATCAAGTGTTCCTACGAGTCTCACCTTAGAAAGGAATTTTGAGATTCAGAAAGCGTGGAAAGTTGAGCCCTCGATACATAGGCCCCTATGAGATAGTAGACAAAGTGGGTGAAGTGGCTTATCGATTGAGGCTACCATCAGAGTTAGCCAACATCCATGACGTGTTCCACGTCTCTATGTTACGCAAGTACATAGCTGATCCTTCTCATATTTTGCAAGGGCAACCAGTTCAGTTGAATGAAAACTTGACTTACGAGGAGCATCCAATAGAGATCCTGGATTGTAGAGATCAAGTATTGCGCAACAAAGTGATTCCGCTAGTGAAGGTGCTATGGCGAAATCACGAGTTAGAAGAGGCTACATGGGAGCCCGAAGCACAGATGAGTGCCTAATACCCTCAGTTATTTAAGTAAGGTACGCAATTTAAATTTCGAGGATGAAATTTTTATAAAGTGAGAAGAAATTGTAAATTCCTAGCTCCGACTTCTAAAATCCCAACGTTAGAAATTTAGTTAGAGAGATAATATATAACTCTCTACGTTTAATTGATTTAATTTCATAGCCTCCGAAATTTATTCATTTAGAATACGACGAAATTCGTCGTATTAAAAAGTTTAGTAACGTCCCAATGAAAATCCAAGTTAGGAGATCCAAGAATTTAGTAAAGGCTAATCGAATTAAAATTCGATTAAAAAGAGAGAGTCAAGATCAATAAAACAAGTTTAGCATTTTTAAAATAAATTCTAACGAGACGAGATTTAAAATCAAATGAGAAACGAATTAAACACGGGAGACCAAGAGGGGTGTTGCCGTGAGAGAGCTTCAAGAAAAGGAGATGAGAATGAAATTAAAAAGAGTTGGGGCAAGATATAAATAACAATAGTTGATGAGTATAAATGACAACACTTGGTTGATTTTTTTCGGCAAAAACAGCCCAATTCAGTCATTCAGCCGAGAGACAGAGAACAGTTGAGAAAAGGGCAGAAAATTCGCGAGAAAGAAAGAAGAGAGCAGCGTGAACCAGAAGAGAAGGCCAAGAGGAGAAGAGAAGGGCTGAAGGAAGAAGAAAGGAGAAGCAAACTGCTGTTGGTCGAGCAAGGAGGCAACAACAGTAGCTGTGGACGCGAGCAGAACCTCTCGCGCGACAGTGCAGGTCGCGAGTTCGAGCAGCTCGCGTGAGGGGGATTCCTGGCTGCGAACTGCAGCAGCTGGATAGCTAAGGACGAGGGAGGAGGTGCTCTAGCCGTTGCTGGATGTGGGAGGTGTGAACAGAGGCAGAACCAGACGAGCAGAACGCGAGCAGAATCGCGAGCACACCCGCGAGTAGAACCGCAGCAAGGCTGGTCGGCCAGGAGAGAAAGAGAAGAACCACCACCCAAGTTGCCTTCCAAGCTCTCAAACATCCTTCTTAGACTCTTCTCAACTCCCTAAGCCAAGACCAAAGTAAGATTTTAGCTCCATTTTCTTTGATATTCTGCAGAAACGAAAATGGTGACAGTTGCGAAATTGTTGTTAAATTGTTAGATGATTGCTCTTCAACTCTTGTTAGAACTTTATGTGAGTGTTATGGAATCTTAAATGATGATTGTTGTGTGTAATTGATGCCATAAAAGATGTAAATATGGGATGTCATATGTACAAACGAGATAGAAACCGAAAATGGTGTTTATGCACACCAAGTGGTTGATAGAAATTGTGAGTAAAGTTTGAGCAATAAATTGACAAAATTAGAGTTATGTATGTATTAGAGACTTGAAGGGCAGTAGCTAGACCTTGAAATTAGATGGTTTTGAAACCAATTTTGAGCCTTAAAGAGGTTAGAAAAGTTAGAGAAGAGTTAGAGTTGCAAAAAGGGGAAATTTGACAATATTGGTGAACCCGAGCTCAAATTTGAGATAGAAGAGACCTGACCATATTTGGCTTATTTGGGGGTGTTCTACACCTCAAATGATGCCTAGGAACCATAGAAAACCATAGTTTTTGGAACGGATCGAATCCGATAAAAATTGTGCAAGTTAAGCACAATATAGTGCCGTTAGAGCTCTGAGAAGTGAAACGGTTAGCTTAATGCAATTTTTATGGCATGAAATGAGTTTAGTTAGTCATTATAAGTTAAATGAAGCTTAGTTGTGGAAGAAAAACTAGCGTCGCTAACCCGAAACCAAGAGTTTGCAAAACGTGCATTAAATTGCACCCGAAAGTGTTCAAAACGGACGTTTTCCTTAGATTTGACATAGCAAACGATAATATTTCTCAATGAAATTTGTAGTGTGACTAGAATGTAATATAAGTGAGCCATAGGAAAAAGAATGAAGGAAAACGGAGCCCCGAGCAGCAGGTTATCATCTGTTCTGTCAAGAGCTGTCCATTTTAAATAAAATTATGATTTTTCGTTTTAAGCCTCCGACAAGTAAACGGACCATGTGGGGATATCCCTAGGGGTCCAAAACTAAAAATTTTTCACAAAAATCGGGATTTGAGAGTCTTGGTTGAATTAGAAACGAGTTAGGAGTTATATAGAGAGAATTGGGCATAGTTGGGAATTCCTAGCATATAGTTGAGAAATGGAGGTTTTTGTTAATAGTAATGAAGAGAAAATGTTGTGTAGGTGACGAGCACGTGAGCGGCGTCCAGGAGCCTCGTCGAGACGCTTGACACGAAGCTACACGGCCTTGAGGTAAGTGGTTCGCCACTTGACTTCTTTTTCAATTTCATGAAATCGCTTAATGTTTTAAAATAAATATGGTAGTAAGCAATAAAAGAAAATGAGAATGCTTTCGTATATAAATGTCAAATTGTGAGTGTATAGGTTCCTATGGATCCTATATGAGAATAGAAATTGATACTCAGTTGCTGTTAAAAGAGAATGAAAGTAGAAAAGTATTTAGAGGTTTTGAAACTATAGAGTTTTGGCACTAGAAAAATTAATAATAAAACCCATGTGTACACCTTAAAAGCTATAAGATTTAGCGTTACGTGACGACGCAGAGAATTCCGTCCGTAATCGCTCAGTTTATAGAAAAGTATAGCGCTACGTTGCGATGCAGACAATTCCGCACGTAGTTGGTTAGTTGACAGTTAGCGCTACGAAGCGATGCAGTAAATTCCGCTCGTAGTCGTCTAGAGATTTAGCACTACATTTGCGATGCAGAGAATTCCGCATTGTAGTTGTTCAGTGAATAGTTTAGTGCCCTACGTACGATGCAGTAAATTCCGTAACGTAGTGGTTGAGATGCATTAGTAAGCTTCACATTGGCGTTAGTTAAAATCGCCCGTGATGGTTACAACGAGTCAAGGGTATACATGGAGAGTTTTAAAGAAAATTTGAAGACTTGTAAATTATATGTTAGTATGTGTGATATGATATCCTATGATGTTATCGCACTAACTTGCTGTTCGTTTTGTAGCTTGTTTGTTTTCATTTCGCGCCACCGCCGGACGAGACCGACTTTTGCTTTATATATATAACTATAAGTGGGCAATCGCGAAAGACGCTTAGAAACATTTTGTATATGTATTTAATCATGTATATTTTGAATTTATAAAATGTAAATATATTCATGCATAGTACATATATATGATTAATATATGTATACTTGGCATTTATTTATTGTTGATGCTTATGGAAATGTGATGAGTATTGCATGATTGTGGATAAAGAAGTTGGGAGGTTTTCAGAAATAGTCGAAGTGTCATTTTATTCACAGGTGAAATTTTTGGTTTATAAAAAACGCAGCCGTTATGCTGCCGAAATTTTTATAAAATGAAATTGAAATAGAATTAAACAAAAAGTTTATCCCTCCCAACCAGTAACAAATAAAATCAAATCATTAAGTTTTAACGAGTAAACCGAATACAGAAAGATAGGGTTCGCTTGCCGGATGTCTTCGATCCGACGAGTCGGTTTCGAGGAATCCGTTGAAGTGCCCGGTAGGATCCTCCATACGAGAGCTTAGATAAGGTCTGAGAAGGGTCCTGTCAGTAGAAAATTCCGCATTGTAGTTGCTCAGTTATGAGAGTTATCACCCTACGTGCGATGCAGTAAATTCCGTAACGTAGTGGTTGAGATACCTTAGTAGCTTTATATTGGCATTAGTTATAATCGCCCGTGATGGTTAGATTGTTTCGAGGGTATACATAGGGGTTTTTTAAATTAATTGTAAAATTTGAATAAGTTGTAAATTGCTACATTAGTACATGTTATATTACATTGCCTTGTTGCACTAACTTGTTTATTTGTTGTATAGCCTATTTACATTCCATTGAGTACTACTATGGACGAGACGACGACATTTTGTTTTATATACATATAGGTGGGCGACTCATGAAATGTGATGATGTAAATCGTGTGTATGTGATGAATATGTAAATTGTGGAAAAGTAATTGACAGGACCCTTCCCAGACCTTATCTAAGCTCTCGTCTGGAGGATCCTACCGGGCACTTCAACGGACTCCTCGAAACCGACTCGTCGGATCGAAGACATCCGGGAAGCGAACCCTAACTTTCTTCTCCGGTTTACTAGCTAAAACTTAGCAATTTAAATTTTTATCGTCACTGGTTGGGAGTGTTAAACATTTTCTTTGATTCTATTTCAAATTCATTTTATAAAATTTTCGGCAGCATAACGGCTACGTTTTTGATAAACCAAAATTTCACCTGTAAGGAAAACAACACTTCGACTATTTCTGAAACCTCCCAACTTCTTTAATTCTCAATCATGCATCATTCATCACAATTTCATAAGCATAACAATAAGCTTTAATGCCGAGTATACATATATGAATCATATATAGTATGCATGAATATATTTACATTTTACAAATTCAACATCATTCAAATTCAAAATATACATGATTAAATACATATACGTAAATGTTTCTAATCATCTTGTGCGATCTCCCACTTATATATATATAGCAAAAATCTTGATCTCGTCCGGTGGGCACGCAATAAAACAAATGAGCTACAAAATAAACAATGGGTTAGCGCAACAAGGATATATATAATATCTCATACACTAACATAAGAATTCGTTATTTATTTCAAGTTTTACAATTTCTTTAAATTCTTCCATGTGTATCCTTGACTCATTCTAACCATCATGAGTGATTATAACTGTTGTGTGTATTTTTCGGATTCAGTAGTTGGGCTGGTAAAAGTCCAATTTAGGCCCATTTAAGACCCGATAAGAAGGCCCAATAAGGTCAACGTAGTCAAAGCCCATCAGACGAGGCCCAGTATTGACTCAAAGACCATCAAGCCTTACAGCTGGCATCAAACAGATTTATAAACACAGCCAGGTCGCAGCTCGCCGCCTGCGCAGCTCGTCTCTCAGCGAGCTCGAGCTCGAGACCACCATGACACGTCAGCTCGCTCAGACACGTGATTAGTTCAGTATCTTCTAGGAAAGACAGTTACCAAGTTCAACCATGATTCTCTCTCCAAATATGGCAATTGTCCAATCAAACCATGATTTCCTCATCAGATATGAAGATCAATTCGAAGTCAAATTCAAATCAACATTATCTTGAGATAATCATAGTAATTTCCTGATATTATCTGAATATATTAGGAAGTATAATTAATTTATAATTATTTTCCTTATTTTTCCTAATTGTTTAGGGAATGTAATTAATCCATGATACTTTTCCTGATTTGCTACAATCAGAATTGTAACTCTTCTTTCCCTATAAATAGGGATTGAAATCATTGTAACATGAATATACAATATTCAATAATATACTGTCACTCTGCAGAGATTAAGAGTTGGACAGTCGTGGACGTAGGCCTTTTTATTGCCGAACCACGTAAAAAGCTTCGTGTTCCTCGTTTGATCTTCTGTTTCTGTCTTTGTCTTTTCTTGGTATTCGTGCTTTCTCACATTGATTGCAGGTATTGGGCATTGATTACTCGTCGACTGAATTCCAACGTCGACATTTTGGCGCTAAAAGGAGGGCCCAGACTGCAATATTTTTCATCTTAGTTTATCAACTTTTGGCGATATGGCAAAGACTAGATCAAACAGGTTCCTTGGAGATGATGACCAGGCGGAAAGTCACGTGAACCAATCCCAGCAGAACTTACAGCCTGGACAAGACACAACCACGCATGCAGCAGGCCCGTCCCATGGACAGGTACTCGGGGCTGCAACAGGCATTCCTCCTCTGCCTCACCGTCAAGCGGTCCCAATTGCCCCGACGGCCGAAGGGTAGAATGCATTGTTGTAGAGGCAGGAAGCGTTGGAAGATACGGTCAGACAGCTCACTGAAGCCGTCAATATGTTGGTGCAGGCTCAGGTTCAGAACGTGACTAGGGTGGATGTTCAGGCACCACTGGGAATGCCCCAGCCTCCTGAACCAACGCGAAGGCCTGAAAGGCTAGCAAGGGAAGTCCCGCGACCTGCAGACTCGGCTCGCTCATCTAATTCGCGTTCGAAGGCCGGAAGACACCCTGTTCAACACGAAAGGGAGGTCGCTCGTCCTGATAGCCTGGTAGCAAGACTGAGCCAGGATGGAAACAGGCGGATGGAAGTTGGCCAAGGCAGAGTCCGAGCTGTAGCTCGTTATGTCGACGAGGTGGATGGGCAGCAGATAAGATCCCATCGTCATGAGGGTCAATTCGAGGAAGACGAAAGGTATGATCCTGAACATCCGGCTCTAAGTCATGATCACAGGAGGAGATACGAGCTCCGAGATCCCCAAGTAGAGGAGCTCCTCCAAAGGGTCCAGCAGTTGGAAGCACGACCTGGAGTTCCGGAACAACGTGGGCTTTACGGAGATAGGACCCCATTTACAAGGGAGATTGAGACACAGCCTCTCCCTCCGAGGTTCAAGATGCCGAGCATTCAGCAGTACAATGGGGACAGTGACCCATATGACCATCTAGACGCTTTCAACGTTCAGATGGATTTGCAGACAGGAAATCCAATGGTGAAGTGCCGAGTATTCCCCGCTACATTGGGGGATATTCCAAGGACGTGGTTCAAGAATCTCCCAGCTCGCAGCATAGGAAGTTGGGAGCAATGCCAACAGAAGTTCGTTGGTCAATACAGGGCACTGAGAAGGCAGCTCGCTCCATCCTGCCACCTAGCCACCATTTTTCAGCGTCAGGGTGAGTCGTTGAAGGAATACATCACCAGATTTAGACGCGAGGTCGCGAATGTCGAGCATCCATCAGATGAAAGCATTCTGACAGCGATCTCAGCTGGGCTACGCAAGGATGGAAAGCTATACGAGAGCATTTACAAGTCCCCAGTGAAGGATCTGGGAGAATTCTACGAGCGAGCTGCGAAAGAGATTAGGTGGGAGGAGACCTTCGGCCCGAAGAAGCAGAATCAGAAGAATGAAGCGGCCAGTTCCAGCCAGCCAAAGAGGAGAAACAATGGCCGGAACGAAGAAGGAAGAAGCAACGACTCAAGTAATCAGATCGCCAAGAAAGCGAGAAGAGAGCCAAGGTATGAGCGACCTCAGCGTTGGGGTCGCCAGGAAGGATACAGCGTCCTGACGGCATCACCGGACAGGATTTACGCTGCGGAGCGTAACAAGGAGGATTTCGGGAGGCCCAATCCTATAAGGGCTCCCATTCAGCACAGAGATCAGAACAAGTTCTGTGCCTACCATAATGAGGTCGGGCACAGTACTTCGATTGCTGGGCGTTGAAGAACGCCATCGAAAAATTGAGCAGGCGAGGTCGCTTGGGAGAATATGTGGCAAGACCTGCTGACCAGCGACCTCACCAGCAACGGCCTCAGCAGCAACAGCCAGTACACCAGCAGCAGCCCCAGCGAGTTTTCGAGCAGGGTCAGGAACCTGCGGTAAGAACTATTTTCACTATTTATGGTGGCCCCCATATCGCAGGTGATTCCAACAGATCACATGAGAGGTACGTCCGAGAGGTGAATCATTCATTTCAGCTCAATGGGTCGGAGGGACCTACCAAAAGAGTAAAGCCGACCTCGGACGAAATCGTATTCACAGAAGAAGATGCTAGAGGAGTGATCTGTCCTCATAATGATGCGCTGGTTATACGAGCAAAAATCAGCAATGTGGAAGTTAGACGCATCATGATGGATACCGGAAGCTCGGTAAACGTAATGTATAGGAGCTGTTTCGACCAGATGGGGTTGAGAGCAGAGCAAATGAGGCCATCCCCGGAGCCTTTATTTGGTTCACTGGAGATGCTGTGGTACCAGTGGGCAGATTAAGCTACCATTGACTTTAGGGGAGGCAGGTCGTCAGGCAACAACCCTGACAGATTTCTTGATAATTGACTGCCCATCGGCATATAACGTGGTCCTCGGAAGACCTGCTATGAACGAGTTGGACATGGTTACTTCAACCAGAACTCTGACAGTGAAGTTCCCAACTCCTAATGGCATCGGATGTGTTCGAGGAGAACAACACCTAGCTCGTCGTTGCTATGAAGATGCTGTGAAGATGGGTGTAAGAGGAAAAAAGGTGAACGTGATCTCGGGGGGCGAGCCACGAGCTATGACTGAGAAGGGAGTCAGTCACGACCTGGACCCTCGCGAGGTAGATGCAGACCGAGCTACCGATCTAATTGAGGAGTTAGAAGATGTACCAGTCAGCGAGGTAGATCCTGAGCGATGCTTGAAGCTGGGAAGAGGATTAACTCCGGAGCTGAGAGTCCAGCTCGCTAACTTCCTAAAGGCGAACTTGGATGTGTTTGCATGGAATCATGAGGACATGGTGGGAATAGACCCAAAGGTGATGTCTCACAGGCTGAACATTGATACTCATTTCAAGCCAGTTCGCCAGAAGAGAAGGGCAATGACAGGGGAACGATACCTAGCACTAAAGGAAGAGGTAGACAAGCTTTTGGTTAACAAATTCATCAGAGAAGCTTATTACCCGACCTGGGTCGCCAACCCTGTGCTAGTGAAAAAGAAAAATGGGAAGTGGAGGACTTGCATCGACTTCACCGACCTAAACAAGGCGTGCCCAAAGGATAATTTCCCCCTGCCAAGGATAGACCAGCTCGTGGATGCTACTGCTGGCCACGAGCTCCTAAGCTTCATGGATGCATATTCGGGATATAACCAGATCCCAATGAAGCCTGAAGATGAAGAGCACACCTCGTTCATGACCGATCGGGGACTATATTGCTACAAGGTGATGCCCTTCGGTTTAAAAAATGCTGGAGCAACCTATCAACGCTTGGTGAACATGATGTTTGAAGAACAAATTGGAAAGACCATGGAGGTCTATGTGGACGACATGCTGGTGAAATCCAAGCAGATAGGTGACCATGTTGGCGACCTGAGAGAGATGTTCCAAATTCTGAGGAGCTACCAGATGAAGTTAAATCCATTCAAATGTGCATTTGGAGTAGCTTCTGGGAAGTTCCTGGGCTTCATGGTCAACAGTAGGGGGATTGAAGCAAACCCTGAGAAGATCAAAGCACTGATTGACATGAGGTCGCCTACCAGGGTGAAGGACGTACAAAGCCTCAATGGCCAGGTCGCAGCATTGAGTAGGTTCATTTCGAAAGCTACAAACAAATGTGTCCCTTTCTTTGACATTCTGAAGAAAGCAAAAAGTTTCGAGTGGACCGAGCAGTGTGAAGTAGCCTTCCAGCAGTTGAAGGAATATATGGGACGAGCTCCACTTCTTTCCAAGCCCAAAGAAGAGGAAAAACTGATCTTATACTTGGGAGTGTCAAAGCAAGCTCTGAGTGCTGCATTGGTGAGGGAGGAAGAAAAGACGCAGCTTCCGGTCTATTATGTGAGCAAACGATTACAGGATGCTGAAACCAGATATTCGCAGATGGAGAAGCTGGCTTACTGCCTGGTGATTGCATCAAGGAAGCTGCGACCTTACTTCCAAGCTCATACTATCGAAGTCCTCACCCAGTATCCGTTGAAGCAAGTTTTGCAGAAAGCAGACACCTCAGGTCGTTTATTGAAATGGGCAGTGGAGCTCGCGCAGTTCGATATCCAATTCAAGCCGAGGACGGCTATCAAAGCTCAGGCTCTTGCAGATTTCATTGCAGAATTTACGGGACCTGTGGATGATGAAGCTGAGTCTTCTGAAGGTCCGGCCTGGGAGCTTTTTGTTGATGGATCATCCAGCGAGCAGAGGGCTGGAGCTGGAGTTTTACTGATCAATCCTGAGGGCCACAAAATCCTCTGTGCTCTAAGGTTTGGCTTTCAGGCGACAAACAATGAAGCTGAGTATGAAGCTCTGCTCGTAGGACTGCGTTTGGCTAAGGAGATGCGAGCTGAACGCTTGAAGATTTTCAGTGACTCACAGCTCGTCGTCAGCCACGTAATGGGAGAATATCAAGCCAGGGGACCGAAAATGGCCCTCTACCTCCAAAAAGTTCACGAGCTGCTAGGTGCATTTCAGAAGTACGAGATGAAGCAGATCCCGCTAGCTCAGAACTTGCATGCCGATGCACTAGCTCGCCTCGCAACTACGCGAGATGCAGATTTCCTTGGGGCGATCCCAGTTGAGTTCCTACCAGCTCCAAGTATAGAAGAAAAGAATGTCATGATGGCCATATCCGTGCAGCCTGATTCCTGGATGAGCCCTATTCTCGAATACTTGCAGGATGGAAAGCTGCCCAGTAACAAGCTGGAAGCCCGACGTCTACGAGCTAGAGCAGCCAAGTATTGCATCTATGATGATGCACTGTACAAGAAGGGGTTCACAGCACCGTTATTAAGATGCATTGATGGCCATGAGTGTGAAACAGTGCTAAGGCAGATACATGAGGGCCATTGCGGGAACCATGCTGGGGGCTGTCTCTAGCTCAGAAGGCACTTCGCCAAGGTTTCTACTGGCCCACCATGAGGCAAGACGCCATTGACTTAGTGAAGAAATGCGACAAGTGTCAGAGGTTTGCTCACATTCCGCGAGCTCCACCGGCTTACCTCCAGCAGATGGTGAGCCAGTGGCCCTTTGCGATCTGAGGGATGGATCTAATCGGACCCCTACCGATGGCGCGTGGAAGATGCAAGCATGCAGTAGTCGCAGTGGATTATTTCACTAAGTGGCCTGAGGCAAAAGAGCTAGCTGAAATCTCCACGGCAAAGATTGAGAAATTTGTGTGGAGCAACATTATTAGCAGATTCGGGGTCCCACAGCAGATCGTGACAGACAATGGGACTCAGTTCGCCAGTGACCAGTTTCTTAGATTCTGCAACGACCTCAAAATCGTTAAAAGTTTCTCAGCAGTAGACCATCCACAAGCCAATGGCCAAGTGGAAGCTGTGAACAAAATTATCAAGCAGACCCTGAAGATGAAACTGGAAGCCAAGAAAGGAGCATGGGTAGATGAGCTCTAAAAAGTATTATGGTCTTATAGAACCACAGCTCGCAGCTCCACTGGCGAGACCCCATTTTCAATGGTGTACGGGTCGGAGGCTATGATCCCAGCTAAGTTTGAGGTCACCTCGCAAAGAAGAGCGACCTTCAATCCAAATGACAATGATCAGCTACTTGTAACAAATCTAGACCTGCTCGAAGAACACAGGGAAATGGCCAGATTAAGGGTAGCTGTATATCAGCAAAGAATAGCGAGGTACTACAACAAGTATGCTCGGATTCGCAGATTCAATGTGGGAGACTAGTCTTACGCCTCATTCTACCAGGAGCCCGCAAGCCAAGTGACGGATCCTTAGGCCCAAATTGGGAAGGACCATATGTTGTCAAAACAGCTTGGGAAATGGAGCTTATCGCTTAGTCAATGTAAATGGGGCAGAAGTCCTTCGAGCTTGGAATGCCGAGCATCTCCGCCCTTATTATCAATAAGTTTTCATTATCTGTAATATGGATTAATTATAAATGAAAGCTCCATTCTTCCCCTGTTTTCAACTCACCTCACCAGGCTAACGGGCTCCGAGGGGCATAGCTCGCTATAAATTAAAGAGCCTAAAAAGCAAGTGACTAAGTGTCCTTGCATAGCTCGCCTAATGAGCCTAAAAAGCAGGCGAGGTGACGACCCCTGCATAGCTCGCTATAAATTAAAGAGCCTAAAAAGCAAGTGACTAAGTGTCCTTGCATAGCTCGCCTAATGAGCCTAAAAAGCAGGCGAGGTGACGACCCCTGCATAGCTCGCTATAAATTAAAGAGCCTAAAAAGCAAGTGACTAAGTGTCCTTGCATAGCTCGCCTAATGAGCCTAAAAAGCAGGCGAGGTGACGACCCCTGCATAGCTCGCTATAAAAGAAAGAGCCTAAAAAGCAAGTGACTAAGTGTCCTTGCATAGCTCGCCTAATGAGCCTAAAAAGCAGGCGAGGTGACGACCCCTGCATAGCTCGCTATAAAAGAAAGAGCCTAAAAAGCAAGTGACTAAGTGTCCTTGCATAGCTCGCCTAATGAGCCTAAAAAGCAGGCGAGGTGACGACCCCTACATAGCTCGCTATAAAAGAAAGAGCCTAAAAAGCAAGTGACTAAGTGTCCTTGCATAGCTCGCCCAATGAGCCAAAAAAGCAGGCGAAGTGACGACCCCTGCATAGCTCGCTATAAATGAAAGAGCCAAAAAAGCAAGTGACTAAGTGTCCTTGCATAGCTCGCCTAATGAGCCAAAAAAGCAGGGGAGGTGACGACCCTTGCATAGCTCGCTATAAATGAAAGAGCCAAAAAAACAAGTGACTAAGTGTCCTTGCATAGCTCGCCTAAAGAGCCTAAAAAGCAGACGGCTAAGTGCCCCTGCATAGCTCACCAAACATTCTAGAAAACCCATTACTTATACTTGCAAAGATTTTGTTAAGTGTTGCTTTTATTATCAAGTTTTGGGTTCATTGATTATCAGCTCGCAGAAAAAATGAAGAGCATGAAGTACATTGGCCTGGATAACATTCAACACAGAAGAAATAATGAAAGGAATCTTCATTAAATATTGGAACTGGTTACAAATTGGAAAATTAAAAGAAAATACATGAAAAAGGAAAGAAAAAATCAGTTCTCGACAGGAGGGTCTGGATCAGCCGGAGGTTCTGGACCAGTGGTGGACGAGGCAGCTTTTGTTTTGAAATCCTCGATGGTTTCAAGCCCTATGTCCCCAAAGATAGAGAAATCCATGTCTGGATGGGACATCCACAATGTGTAGAGGAAATCGCGACCTGTTCTTTCCTCAGCCTCATCCCTTGCATCTGCAACCTGCACTTCCAGTTCTTGAGCTGCTTGATCTCTAAAGGCCGCTAGCTCCTCGAAGGCATTATCAGCGAGACGGTTGACGACCTCAGCCTTTTTCTTCATGTCTTCAACTTGCTGCTCCGCAGCCTCAGCTCGCTGAATAGCCTCCCCCACTTGTTGCCTAAGCACCTCAGCTCGATGCTCAGCCTCCTTTGCACGGTTATCCGCGGTTGCAGCCTCCTCAGCACTTTTAACTGCAGCTCCCATCTCATCAGCTCGCTTCTTGGCCTCCTCGGCCTGTTTCTCGGCAGTTTCAGCTCGTGCCAGAGCAGCATCGACCTGGCGATGAAGTACTTCAGTCTTCTCTTCTGCAGCTGAAGCCCGCTGCTCGTCCAGTGCCGCCTGTTGCTCAGATTTCTTCAGATCTTCTTTCACTTTGAGCAGCTCATCCCTTAACATGGCATGCTCATTTTCCATTTTCTTCAAGGCTTCCTCAGCTGCTTGCCTTGCAGCGTTTGCCTCAGCGATCTGAGTTTCCTGACCTTCTATTCTGCCCGAGACTAAGCGAGCTAGATCATCAGTGGCCGCCTCCAGGTCGAATTCCAGCTTCCTCATCTCATCCTTAGTAGCCCTTGTCTCCCTTCTTCGCTTCATCGCAGCAAAGGCACCCTGAAAAGTATGAACAGATTAAAATATAGTCAAGGAAGGAAATCAGCAGATGAGAAAAAATAACTTACCAGCATGCAATGGCGAGCCGCGAACTCATCCAGATCCTCGCCCCTAAGGTACCTATTTTCCAAGACATTCGCGTGATTGAGCATAATTGTTGCCCAGTTGTCAAGGAAAGAGTTCAAGTATCTTCCTCCAGGACCCAGCTCGATATCTGATCTGGTGGGTGAAGGAGTTCTCTCGCGCTCCGGGATATCACGCGCATCATCGTGAGAAGCACCACATCGCGACACAACAGTACGCCTAGTCGCATGTGCGCTGGGGCCAGCTCTGGTTGCCTCGGGAGCAACCTTAGAAGGAGCGTCACCTTTTTCAGGCTGCGAGCTGGAAGTCGAAGGTGACTAAAGACTTGTAAAAACATTTGAGAGAGGCACCTCGCTAGGAGCAGCAGTCGAGGGAGTAGTGGCTCCAGCAGCAGCATGTACCTCGCTGGGAGCAGCGGTTGAAGGGGCAGTGGCTTCAGTGACTGCAGGCACTTTGGTAGATGCAGCAACTGCAGGAGCCTGGTCCTGGCCAGATGGTTTGGAGCGTTTGGAGGGTGCCGCTGGAGTGGCCAAGTCTTCGGCGGGTCGTTTTGCTGAAGGAGCCGAGGAAGCTTGAAATTCAGTGGGACGTGCAGGAGGAGATTTCATGAGTACAAGTTTCCTCTTGTTGGCTGGGAGTTTCGTAGAAGAAGGAGCAGGGGCTGGAGCACGAGCTGGGGATGGCAGTGAAGCCCCTGGAGTAGACGTGTGATGTGGAAAAGAGGATGGGTCAGCCTGTGCAGTAGGAGCTGCAGGGACTGGGTCTGATCCTGTCCGAGCTGAAGCAGGAACAGAAGAAGAACTTTTTCTAGACGCACCCTTTGAAGAGGTGCGAGTTGAAGACGGTTTCGCCTTCGTTGGTGTGCGAGCTGAAGATGATTTTGCTTTAGACGAGGTGCGAGCAGGAGCACTTCGAGATGAAGTCTTCCGAGCTGGAGAAGGAGAGCGAATGTTATCCTCTGATGATGAAGAGACTGTTGGCGGAGGTCGGGAAGTAGACGCATCCTGAACTGAAACCTCAAAAACAGAAGGAAGTCTAGGCCTGTCACTCATCTTGCCTATATCTTCCTCAGCTCGCAGAAGAAGAGATTCCTTAGAAGGGGCAAGCTTGTAAGCTCTAAGGATAGCATCGTCGAATCTGCTACTGATGCCCGCGTCCTCGATTTGGCGAGCTTGTCAAGAGCTCGTTCCTCCCCGCTGCTGAGAGGAGACTCGTCCATTTTCAGCACTGCACAGCAAATGATCAAAAAATGATAAGTAATGAAGATACAAAACGAAATCAGCTCGCTTTAGTTTTCTTATGAATACCTGGTTTCAGGACGAAGCTGAAGTTTCGGAGATCTGCAAGAGATGGGCACGAGATATAAAACCAACTCGTCTTGTACGGCCCGACGTTGGATTTGCCTTTCGCTTCTCCTTTGGGCAAAAGGTCTTTGTATTGCGACTGACGAGCTGTGAGATAGTAAATACCATCTGGTTTCTCTCCTTCTCCCACAGCCAGGGCCTTAAAGGAGTAGAACTCTTGAATAATCCTCGGTGTAGGGGCATGAAGGCCGTTCCTGTGGAAGGCTATGGCCAGCGAGATCAACTGTGTGTAAGAATTCGGAGTCAGTTGGAATGGCGCGAGCTTGACTTTGTTGAGAAATTCGATCAAGTACGGTGGAACGGGGAACCGCAACCCCTGCTCGAGATGCTGGGTGCTGACAGCAATGAATCCCCTGGGTGGATAACATGCATGATTGTTTGAATCAGGCAGCAATATGCGGCAACCAAAAGGAATGTGGAATTGCTTGATAAGTCCTTCCACCTCAGGACGCTTCAACGATGTGGGATGACGAGCGAACGCTTCACGGGCCTCTCTTCCCTGAATAGCATGAGCTTGGGCTTTATCATGCTCACGAGCTTCGTTGCTTGGAATCATTCCCTTGCGAGTTCCATTTGAAGACATCTAAAAAAAATAATAATAATAAATAAATAAATAAATAAATAAATACATATATATCATTGCAGGAACAACAATGGTAATGGAGCAAGATGAGCCTAAAATAGAAAGTTTGAAGAAAAATAAGCCTCACCTTGAATCGTTGATGAGTAGAGAAACGGTGAGAAAGGCTGAGGATTTCGTAAAAGGTAGTGGGTCCTGGATGCTTGAAAGCTTAAAACACTTGTTTGCTTTGGAAGAAAGTGACAGATGAAAGAAGAAAATGAAAAGGGACCAATGATTTATATAGACAAGTAAGCGTGAGTCCCAACCGTCAGATCTTTGGAAAGTGTAACCGTCATAAATCTGACGGTGCAGCGTAAAACAGGGCTTTGGAAATCATGCAGCCATCAGTTGAAGGACGTGCGCATTAAATGTGCGAGTAAAGGACGTGCAGACGTCGTTTCAGTTACCACCTGCATGATCGCCACGTGTCGTAACTGAAAAGGTGGAATTTGAAAGTGCACAGAGGCGGTTATAGAAGTAAGCGTGCCAAGGAAGCCAACTTTTACCAGCAAATTCAAGCTCCCAGCTCGCTGAAGAGAACTGAGAACCGTCATAAATCTGACGGTGCAGCGTAAAACAGGGCTTTGGAAATCATGCAGCCGTCAGTTGAAGGACGTGCGCATTAAATGTGCGAGTAAATGACGTGCAGACGTCGTTTCAGTTACCACCTGCATGATCGCCACGTGTCGTAACTGAAAAGGTGGAATTTGAAAGTGCACAGAGGCGGTTATAGAAGTAAGCGTGCCAAGGAAGCCAACTTTTACCAGCAAATTCAAGCTCCCAGCTCGCTGAAGCAAACTGAGAGCTGGGGGGCTAATGTTGTGTGTATTTTTCGGATTCAGTAGTTAGGCTGGTAAAAGTCCAATTTAGGCCCATTTAAGACCCGACAAGAAGGCCCAATAAGGTCAACGTAGTCAAAGCCCATCAGACGAGGCCCAGTATTGACTCAAAGACCATCAAGCCTTACAGCTGGCATCAAACAGATTTATAAACACAGCCAGGTCGCAGCTCGCCGCCTGTGCAGCTCGTCTCTCAGCGAGCTCGAGCTCGAGACCACCATGACACGTCAGCTCGCCCAGACACGTGATTAGTTCAGTATCTTCCAGGAAAGGCAGTTACCAAGTTCAACCATGATTCTCTCTCCAAATATGGCAATTGCCCAATCAAACCATGATTTCCTCATCAGATATGAAGATCAATTCGAAGTCAAATTCAAATCAACATTATCTTGAGATAATCATAGTAATTTCCTGATATTATCTGAATATATTAGGAAGTATAATTAATTTATAATTATTTTCCTTATTTTTCCCAATTGTTTAGGGAATGTAATTAATCCAGGATTCTTTTCCTGATTTGCTACAACCAGAATTGTAACTCTTCTTTCCCTATAAATAGGGATTGAAATCATTGTAACATGAATATACAATATTCAATAATATACTGTCATTCTGCAGAGATTAAGAGTTGGACAGTCGTGGACGTAGGCCTTTTTATTGCCGAACCACGTAAAAAGCTTCGTGTTCCTCGTTTGATCTTCTGTTTCTGTCTTTGTATTTTCTTGGTATTCGTGCTTTCTCACATTGATTGCAGGTATTGGGCATTGATTACTCGTCGACTGAATTCCAACGTCGACAATAACTAACGCCAATCGTGAAGCTATTAAAGTGTCTCAACCACTACGTTACGGAATTTACTACATCGTACGTAGGGCGCTACATCTATTTACTGAGCAACTACAATGCGGAATTATCTGCAATCGCAAATGTAGTGATAAATCTCTAGACGACTACGAGCGGAATTTACTGCATCGTTTCATAGCGCTAACTATCAACTAACCAACTACGAGCGGAATTGTCTGCATCTCAACGTAGCGCTATACTTTTCTATAAATTGAGCGATTACGAATGGAATTCTCTGCGTCGTCACATAACGATAACTCTCATGACTTTTAAAGTATACACATGGGTTTTATAATCCACTTCTCTAGTGCCAAAGCACAAAACTCTATAGTTTTAAAATCTCTAAACACTTTTATCATTTCATTCCCTTTAAAAGAAACTTGGTATAAATTTCTATCTCTATATAGGTTCCATAGGAACCTATACATTCACACTTCAATTTGATATAAGAAATCAATTTCATTCTCTTTTACTACTTACTACCATGTTCATTACCAAACATCAAGCATTTGTATGAGATTGGAAAAGATCTTAAGTGGCGAACCACTTACCTCAAGCCGCGTCGCTCCGCGTCAAGCGTCTCGACGAGGCTCCTGGACGCCGCTCACGTGCTCGTCACCTACACAACATTTTCTCTTCATTACTATTAACAAAAACCTCCATTTCTCAACTATATGCTAGAAATTCCCAACTATGCCCAATTCTCTCTATATAGCTCCTAACTCGTTTCTAATTCAACCGAGACTCTCAAATCCCGATTTTTGTGAAAAATTTTTAGTTTTGGATCCCTAGGGATATCCCCACACGGTCCGTTTACTTGTCAGAGGCTTAAAACGAAAAATTATAATTTTTATTTAAAATGGACAGCCCTTGACAGAACAGACGATAACCTGCTGCTCGGGGCTCCGTTTTCCTTCGTTCTTTTTCCTATGGCTCACTTATCTCATATTCTAACCACACGTTAAATTTCATTGGAAAATATTATCGTTTGCTAGGTCAAATCTAAGGAAAACACCCATTTTTCGAGCATTTTCTAGCACGTTTAGTGCGTGTTTTGTATATTTTCCGTTTTGGATTAGCGACGCTAGTTTTTCTTCCATAGCTAAGCTTCATGTAACTAATAATGATGAACCAAACTCAAACCATGCAATAAAAATTGTATTAGGATAGTCGTTTCACTTCTCAGAGCTCTAACGGCACTATTTTGTGCATAACTTGCACAATTTTTATCGGATTCGATCCGTTCCAAAACCTATGGTTTTCTATGGTTCCTAGGCATCATTTGAGGTATAGAACACTCCCAAATAAGTCAAATATAGTCAGGTCTCCTCTAGCTCAAAATTCAGCTCGGGATTGACAAAGTTGCTTAAACTCTCTTTGTAACTCTACGTGCTTCCCTATGATTTTCTAATCCTTTTTGTGCCAAATTTTGGGTTCAAAACCACTTATTTTCAGAGCTTATTTACTGCTCTTCAAGCCCTTAACACCCACACAAACATAACTTGGTCACTTGAAAACTCAAACTTCACTCACACATTTTATCAACTAGTTGGAGGGTGTGAGGGCTGATTTTCGTTTCTATTGTGATCAAGATTATAACAGCCCATGTTTACACTCCTAAGCTATCATTAACATACAACAACTCAACACTTAAGTCCCTACATCAATCACTTAGGGTTCTACACAAATTTCATGTGTAAAACCTTCAGCACAAGACAATAAAAATCTGCCCAGAAATTTCAGCTCAACAAATTTCAGATTTTTAGCTTAAAGAATGAGAAGATGTGAGGATTCTTACTTGGTTCTTGATTTAGAGTGTCGAAAGGGACTTGGGAGAGGTCTTAGAGAAGAGATTTGAGGCTTGAATGAGCTGGAAAGGTTGCTTCTTCTTCCACTTTTCTGGTGGCTGTCCAGAATTTCTGCTGCTGTCATGTTTTTCGGTTTTGCTTCAGTTGTTGCTGCTGGTTGCTTCCTCTTGAGCACGACCAGCTGCTGATCTTCCTCTTCTCTTCATGCCTTCTTCTTCTCTTCTTATGGCCTTTCACTTCTGGTCTTCTTCTTTTCGGTTCTGGTCTTGGTTTCTGCACGATTCTGGTGTTTTCTCACGGCAGCAGCTTGCTGTCTCGTTTTGTCTTTGCTCTCTCTCACGGCCTCCTCTTGTTTGCACGACTGAAGAGCTCTTGTTTGCTGAAAAAATTTTCAGCAAAGGGTTATATTTATACTTATTGAACTTCTCATAATTGCACCTTTACCCCATCTCTTTTAATTTCACTTCAATCTCCTATCTTTTCCTTGTTTTTCATGGTTGCCCTTCTCTTTTGTTTTTAAATTTTCTTTCATCATTTTCTTTATGTTTTATGTATTATATATATATACATACATACCTCATTAATATTTTATGAAGAGCCA
>CM034470.1:26592347-26612047 GCA_019925255.1 Litchi chinensis
TGAAGTTTCGGAGATCTGCAAGAGATGGGCACGAGATATAAAACCAACTCGTCTTGTACGGCCCGACGTTGGATTTGCCTTTCGCTTCTCCTTTGGGCAAAAGGTCTTTGTATTGCGACTGACGAGCTGTGAGATAGTAAATACCATCTGGTTTCTCTCCTTCTCCCACAGCCAGGGCCTTAAAGGAGTAGAACTCTTGAATAATCCTCGGTGTAGGGGCATGAAGGCCGTTCCTGTGGAAGGCTATGGCCAGCGAGATCAACTGTGTGTAAGAATTCGGAGTCAGTTGGAATGGCGCGAGCTTGACTTTGTTGAGAAATTCGATCAAGTACGGTGGAACGGGGAACCGCAACCCCTGCTCGAGATGCTGGGTGCTGACAGCAATGAATCCCCTGGGTGGATAACATGCATGATTGTTTGAATCAGGCAGCAATATGCGGCAACCAAAAGGAATGTGGAATTGCTTGATAAGTCCTTCCACCTCAGGACGCTTCAACGATGTGGGATGACGAGCGAACGCTTCACGGGCCTCTCTTCCCTGAATAGCATGAGCTTGGGCTTTATCATGCTCACGAGCTTCGTTGCTTGGAATCATTCCCTTGCGAGTTCCATTTGAAGACATCTAAAAAAAATAATAATAATAAATAAATAAATAAATAAATAAATACATATATATCATTGCAGGAACAACAATGGTAATGGAGCAAGATGAGCCTAAAATAGAAAGTTTGAAGAAAAATAAGCCTCACCTTGAATCGTTGATGAGTAGAGAACGGTGAGAAAGGCTGAGGATTTCGTAAAAGGTAGTGGGTCCTGGATGCTTGAAAGCTTAAAACACTTGTTTGCTTTGGAAGAAAGTGACAGATGAAAGAAGAAAATGAAAAGGGACCAATGATTTATATAGACAAGTAAGCGTGAGTCCCAACCGTCAGATCTTTGGAAAGTGTAACCGTCATAAATCTGACGGTGCAGCGTAAAACAGGGCTTTGGAAATCATGCAGCCATCAGTTGAAGGACGTGCGCATTAAATGTGCGAGTAAAGGACGTGCAGACGTCGTTTCAGTTACCACCTGCATGATCGCCACGTGTCGTAACTGAAAAGGTGGAATTTGAAAGTGCACAGAGGCGGTTATAGAAGTAAGCGTGCCAAGGAAGCCAACTTTTACCAGCAAATTCAAGCTCCCAGCTCGCTGAAGAGAACTGAGAACCGTCATAAATCTGACGGTGCAGCGTAAAACAGGGCTTTGGAAATCATGCAGCCGTCAGTTGAAGGACGTGCGCATTAAATGTGCGAGTAAATGACGTGCAGACGTCGTTTCAGTTACCACCTGCATGATCGCCACGTGTCGTAACTGAAAAGGTGGAATTTGAAAGTGCACAGAGGCGGTTATAGAAGTAAGCGTGCCAAGGAAGCCAACTTTTACCAGCAAATTCAAGCTCCCAGCTCGCTGAAGCAAACTGAGAGCTGGGGGGCTAATGTTGTGTGTATTTTTCGGATTCAGTAGTTAGGCTGGTAAAAGTCCAATTTAGGCCCATTTAAGACCCGACAAGAAGGCCCAATAAGGTCAACGTAGTCAAAGCCCATCAGACGAGGCCCAGTATTGACTCAAAGACCATCAAGCCTTACAGCTGGCATCAAACAGATTTATAAACACAGCCAGGTCGCAGCTCGCCGCCTGTGCAGCTCGTCTCTCAGCGAGCTCGAGCTCGAGACCACCATGACACGTCAGCTCGCCCAGACACGTGATTAGTTCAGTATCTTCCAGGAAAGGCAGTTACCAAGTTCAACCATGATTCTCTCTCCAAATATGGCAATTGCCCAATCAAACCATGATTTCCTCATCAGATATGAAGATCAATTCGAAGTCAAATTCAAATCAACATTATCTTGAGATAATCATAGTAATTTCCTGATATTATCTGAATATATTAGGAAGTATAATTAATTTATAATTATTTTCCTTATTTTTCCCAATTGTTTAGGGAATGTAATTAATCCAGGATACTTTTCCTGATTTGCTACAACCAGAATTGTAACTCTTCTTTCCCTATAAATAGGGATTGAAATCATTGTAACATGAATATACAATATTCAATAATATACTGTCATTCTGCAGAGATTAAGAGTTGGACAGTCGTGGACGTAGGCCTTTTTATTGCCGAACCACGTAAAAGCTTCGTGTTCCTCGTTTGATCTTCTGTTTCTGTCTTTGTATTTTCTTGGTATTCGTGCTTTCTCACATTGATTGCAGGTATTGGGCATTGATTACTCGTCGACTGAATTCCAACGTCGACAATAACTAACGCCAATCGTGAAGCTATTAAAGTGTCTCAACCACTACGTTACGGAATTTACTACATCGTACGTAGGGCGCTACATCTATTTACTGAGCAACTACAATGCGGAATTATCTGCAATCGCAAATGTAGTGATAAATCTCTAGACGACTACGAGCGGAATTTACTGCATCGTTTCATAGCGCTAACTATCAACTAACCAACTACGAGCGGAATTGTCTGCATCTCAACGTAGCGCTATACTTTTCTATAAATTGAGCGATTACGAATGGAATTCTCTGCGTCGTCACATAACGATAACTCTCATGACTTTTAAAGTATACACATGGGTTTTATAATCCACTTCTCTAGTGCCAAAGCACAAAACTCTATAGTTTTAAAATCTCTAAACACTTTTATCATTTCATTCCCTTTAAAAGAAACTTGGTATAAATTTCTATCTCTATATAGGTTCCATAGGAACCTATACATTCACACTTCAATTTGATATAAGAAATCAATTTCATTCTCTTTTACTACTTACTACCATGTTCATTACCAAACATCAAGCATTTGTATGAGATTGGAAAAGATCTTAAGTGGCGAACCACTTACCTCAAGCCGCGTCGCTCCGCGTCAAGCGTCTCGACGAGGCTCCTGGACGCCGCTCACGTGCTCGTCACCTACACAACATTTTCTCTTCATTACTATTAACAAAAACCTCCATTTCTCAACTATATGCTAGAAATTCCCAACTATGCCCAATTCTCTCTATATAGCTCCTAACTCGTTTCTAATTCAACCGAGACTCTCAAATCCCGATTTTTGTGAAAAATTTTTAGTTTTGGATCCCTAGGGATATCCCCACACGGTCCGTTTACTTGTCAGAGGCTTAAAACGAAAAATTATAATTTTTATTTAAAATGGACAGCCCTTGACAGAACAGACGATAACCTGCTGCTCGGGGCTCCGTTTTCCTTCGTTCTTTTTCCTATGGCTCACTTATCTCATATTCTAACCACACGTTAAATTTCATTGGAAAATATTATCGTTTGCTAGGTCAAATCTAAGGAAAACACCCATTTTTCGAGCATTTTCTAGCACGTTTAGTGCGTGTTTTGTATATTTTCCGTTTTGGATTAGCGACGCTAGTTTTTCTTCCATAGCTAAGCTTCATGTAACTAATAATGATGAACCAAACTCAAACCATGCAATAAAAATTGTATTAGGATAGTCGTTTTACTTCTCAGAGCTCTAACGGCACTAGTTTGTGCATAACTTGCACAATTTTTATCGGATTCGATCCGTTCCAAAACCTATGGTTTTCTATGGTTCCTAGGCATCATTTGAGGTATAGAACACCCCAAATAAGTCAAATATAGTCAGGTCTCCTCTAGCTCAAAATTCAGCTCGGGATTGACAAAGTTGCTTAAACTCTCTTTGTAACTCTACGTGCTTCCCTATGATTTTCTAATCCTTTTTGTGCCAAATTTTGGGTTCAAAACCACTTATTTTCAGAGCTTATTTACTGCTCTTCAAGCCCTTAACACCCACACAAACATAACTTGGTCACTTGAAAACTCAAACTTCACTCACACATTTTATCAACTAGTTGGAGGGTGTGAGGGCTGATTTTCGTTTCTATTGTGATCAAGATTATAACAGCCCATGTTTACACTCCTAAGCTATCATTAACATACAACAACTCAACACTTAAGTCCCTACATCAATCACTTAGGGTTCTACACAAATTTCATGTGTAAAACCTTCAGCACAAGACAATAAAAATCTGCCCAGAAATTTCAGCTCAACAAATTTCAGATTTTTAGCTTAAAGAATGAGAAGATGTGAGGATTCTTACTTGGTTCTTGATTTAGAGTGTCGAAAGGGACTTGGGAGAGGTCTTAGAGAAGAGATTTGAGGCTTGAATGAGCTGGAAAGGTTGCTTCTTCTTCCACTTTTCTGGTGGCTGTCCAGAATTTCTGCTGCTGTCATGTTTTTCGGTTTTGCTTCAGTTGTTGCTGCTGGTTGCTTCCTCTTGAGCACGACCAGCTGCTGATCTTCCTCTTCTCTTCATGCCTTCTTCTTCTCTTCTTATGGCCTTTCACTTCTGGTCTTCTTCTTTTCGGTTCTGGTCTTGGTTTCTGCACGATTCTGGTGTTTTCTCACGGCAGCAGCTTGCTGTCTCGTTTTGTCTTTGCTCTCTCTCACGGCCTCCTCTTGTTTGCACGACTGAAGAGCTCTTGTTTGCTGAAAAAATTTTCAGCAAAGGGTTATATTTATACTTATTGAACTTCTCATAATTGCACCTTTACCCCATCTCTTTTAATTTCACTTCAATCTCCTATCTTTTCCTTGTTTTTCATGGTTGCCCTTCTCTTTTGTTTTTAAATTTTCTTTCATCATTTTCTTTATGTTTTATGTATTATATATATATACATACATACCTCATTAATATTTTATGAAGAGCCAAGCTTGTCTTTGGATTTATTTTAATTATCAACTATCTCTTTAATTAAATTATAGTTAGAAATTAACTAACCATTCTAAATAACACATCCTAAATTGCACTTACTAGTATTGTTTTCTTTCGCTTGTCTCTCCTTTGCGGATGTGTTATTTTACTCTTCATTAATATTTTTCCTTACTAATTTGATTGTTATGAAGTTCTAGAATGGGCGTTCACGAAATCGATAAGTCAATTTAGATTAATACTAACTTGATTTTATTGCAATGCTACTTAACTTTTTTATGGTCGACGAATTTCGTCGTACTCTTAATTTAATGACTTTCTGAGGCCATGAAGTTCAATTAATTAATTGTAGGGATTTATATTATCTCCCTAATCTAGCTTCTAACACTAGGGATTCATAAGTCGAGACCAGGGGTTTACAATTTCTTCCCCCCTTATGAAAATTTCGTCCTCGAAATTTTTAAATTGTGTACCTTAGTCAAACAACTGAGGGTATTGGGCACGCATCTGTGCTTCAGGCTCCCATGTAGCCTCTTTTGACCCATGATTTCGCCATAGCACTTTCACTAGCGGAATCACCTTATTACACAACACTTGATCTCTACGATCTAGAATCTCTACTGGATGCTCCTCGTAGGTCAAGTTTTCCTTCAACTGAACTGGTTGCTCTTTAAGAATGTGTGAAGGGTCAGTTATATACTTGCGAATCATGGAGACGTGGAATACGTCATGGATGTTGGCTAGCTCTGATGGTAACTTTAATCGATAAGCCACTTCACCCACCTTGTCTACTATCTCATAGGGGCCTATGTATCATGGGCTCAACTTCCCACGCTTCCTGAATCTCAAAATACCCTTCCAAGGTGAGACTCGTAAGAATACTCTATCACCGACTTCAAACTTCAAGTCTCTTCTTCGATTGTCCGTGTAATCTCCTAGCTCCGACTTCTAAAGTCCCAACGTTAGAAATTAAGTTAGAGAGATAAAATATAACTCTCTACGTTTAATTAATTCAATTTCATAGCCTCCGAAATATATTCATTTAGAATACGATGAAATTCGTCGTATTAAAAAGTTTAGTAACTTCCCAATGAAAATCCAAGTTAGGAAATCCAAGATTTTAGTAAAAGAATAATCGAATTAAAATTCGATTAAAAAGAGAGAATCAAGATTAATAAAATAAGCTTAGCATTTTAAAAGTAAATTCTAGCGAGATGAGATTTAAAATCAAACGAGAAACGAATTAAACACGGGAGACTAAGAGGGGTGTTGCCGTGAGAGAGCTTCAAGAAAAGTAGATGAGAATGAAATTAAAGAGAGTTGGGGCAAGATATAAATAATAATAGTTGATGAGTATATAAACCAACACTTAGCTGATTTTTCAGCAGAAATTACAGCCCTTCAGTCGAGAGAAACCGAGAAAGTTCGAGAGAAAGAAAAATCAGATTTCTGCTGCCGTGAAAGAAGCAACCAGGAAGTGAAACCAAGAGGAGCAGCTGCTGGTCGTGAATCACAGCAAGAGAGGAAGAAGAAAACACCAGCAGCAGCAACGGCAGAAGCTGAAGCCAGGTCGCGAGCTGGACGCGAGCAGATTTGTTCGCGCGAGAACGATCGCGGATGAGGGGTTGTTGACTGCGAACTGCAGCAGTTGGACAGCCAAGGACAAGGAAGGAGGTGCTCTAGCCCTTGCTGGACATGGGAGGTACGAGCAGCAGCAGAACCAGACGAGCAGAACGCGAACTGGTCGCGAACAGAACCGCGAAGCACAGCCGCGAGCTGAATCGCGACAAGTCTGGTCGGTCAGGAGGAAAAGGGGAAGAACCACTACCCAAGCTGCCTTCCAAGCCCTCAAGAATCCTTCTTAGACCTCTCTTAACTCCCTAAGCCAAGCCCAAAGTAAGATTTCAACTCCATTTTCTTTTTATTTTCTGCAGAAACGAAAATGGTGACAGTTGGTGAGATTGTTGTTGATTTGTTGGATGATTGCTCTTCAAATCTTGTTAGAACTTTATGTAATTGAAATAGACTCTTGAAGGATGAGTTTTTGTGTGTAATTGCTGCCTTAAACTAATGTAAAAGGGCTGTTACACCCTCCCTCAAAAATAGAACCGAAAATGGTGTTTATTGCACACCAAGTGATTGAGAAAAGTCTTGAGTGAATTTTGAGCACTCTAATGACCAAGTGAGATTTAAGTATGTATTAGAAACTTGTAGGGCAGTAGTTAGACCTTAAAATTTGATGGTTTTGAAACCAATTTAAAGCCTCAAAGAGGTTAGAAAAATTTAGAGAAGTGTTTAGAGATTTCAAAGGCATTGTTGTAGCCAAAATAGTGGATTCCCGAGCTCAAATTTGAGCTAGAAGAGACCTGATCATATTTGGCTTATTTGGGGGTGTTCTACACCTCAAATGATGCCTAGGAACCATAGAAAACCATAGGTTTTGAAACGGATCGAATCCGATAAAAATTGTGCAAGTTATGCACAATATAGTGCCGTTAGAACTCTGAGAAGTGAAACGGTTAGCTTAATGCAATTTTTATGACACGAAGTGAGTTTAGTTAGTCATTATAAGTTAAATAAAGCTTAGTTATGAAATAAAATCTAGCGTCACTAACTCGAAACCAAGAGTTTGCAAAACGGGCACTTAATTGCGCCCGAAAGTGTCCAAAATGGACGTTTTCCTTAGATTTGACATAGCAAACGATGGAGTTTCTCGACGAAACTTTACGGGCGACTTAGTTATGTGATAAGGAGACGCTAGAAAAAGGAACGGAGGTGAAACCATGGCTGGTTTCAATTCTGTTTTTCGTGGTCAACCGTATAATTAAAAAAGTTGACTTTTTGTTTTAAGCTTTTGGAGACCAAACGAAACATATGGGGATGATCCTAGGGGTCTAGAAGTAAAACTTTTACAAAGAAATCGGGATTTGAGAGTCTCGGTTGAATTAGAATCGAGTTAAACGTTATATAGAGAAAATTGAGCATAGTTGGGAATTCTAGCGTATAGTTGAGAAATGGAGGTTTTTGTTAATAGTAATAAAGAGAACTTGTTGTGTAGGTGACGAGCGCGTGAGCGGCGTCCAGGAGCCTCGTCGAGACGCTTGACGCGGCCTTGAGGTAAGTGGTTCACCACTTAATAGCTTTTAAATTGACATGCAAATTCTTGATGATGTTAAATGACTATAGTAGCTATATAATAAAGGAAATCAGAAATAATATATAATGATATAGTTAAAAGTCAAGCGTATGGATTCCTATGTAATCCATATGTTTCTAGAAAATGATTATGAGTTGTATGTAGAGAAAATGAACTAAGAAAGCTTTCAAGATTTTCAAACTAAAGTCATTTGTGCTTTTGCACTTAAAGAAATTGATTATGAAAACCCATGTGTATACCTTAAAAGCTATGAGATTTAGCGTTACGTGACGACGCAGAGAATTCCGTCCATAATCGCTCAGTTTATAGAAAAGTATAGCGCTACGTTGCGATGCAGACAATTCCGCACGTAGTTGGTTAGTTGACAGTTAGCGCTACGAAGCGATGCAGTAAATTCCGCTCGTAGTCCTCTAGAGATTTAGCACTACATTTGCGATGCAGAGAATTCCGCATTGTAGTTGTTCAGTAAATAGTTTAGCGCCCTACGTACGATGCAGTAAATTCCGTAACGTAGTGGTTGAGATGCATTAGTAAGCTTCACGTTGGCGTTAGCTAAAATCGCCCGTGATGGTTAGAATGAGTCAAGGATACACATGGAAGAATTTTTAAAGAAGTTGTAAAACTCGAGTAAATAATGAAATCTTATGTTGGTGTATGTGATATTATATATCCTTATTGCACTAACCTCTGATTTATTTTTTAGCTTATTTGTTTTTATTGCGTGCCGCCGTCGGACGAGATCGAGACCTTTTGCTTGCATATACATTGATAGGTGGGCGATAGCTCAAGACGTGTATATACATTTTTGTATTATGTATTTAATCATGTATATTTTGAATTTCAATGATGTTGAGATTGAAAAATGTAAATATATTCATGCATACTATATATGATTCATATATGTATACTTGGCATTAAAGCTTATTGTTATGCTTATGAAAGTGTGATGAATGATGCATGATTGAGAATTAAAGAAGTTGGGAGGTGTATTGAAATAGTCGAAGTGTTATTTTCCTTACAGGTCAAATTTTTGGTTTATCAAAAATGCAATCGTTATGCTGCCAAAATTTTTATAAAATGAATTTGAAAAAGAATCAAAGAAAATGTTTACCACTCCCAACCAGTGACGATAAAAATTCAAATCACTAAGTTTTAACGAGTAAACCGGATACAGAAAGATAGGGTTCGCTTCCCGGATGTCTTCGATCCGACGAGTCGGTTTCGAGGAATCCGTTGAAGTGCCCGACAGGATTCTCCAGACAAGAGCTTAGATAAGGTTTGGGAAGGGTCCTGTCAAGTTGGTATCAGAGCATTGGATTGATGTAGTCCAATCCTGGGGAACTCTCGCATGTGAATGTAGGGCGAAGCATGACTCTCCGCCTCAAAGCTCCGTAGGGATGGGGCCATGGAGTGTTCTGATAGGTACCATTTGATGCCATGTGGTTATGGGGCCATAACATGTCAAGTTGGTATCAGAGCCCGGTTCTCGTTCAGTTAAGAAACAGTTTTCAGAGAGAAAGTTCTAAAAAGAAAAGTTGAGTTATTTCGCATAAAGCATGCGTCAGTAATGCATAAACTAAAGCATGAGTTTTATTGCTCGTTTTGAACATGTTATGAGTATGCATGAGATTTTGAGTTAATATTGCTTGAGATTATCATGCCAGATTTTATTGAGCTAGTTTGCTAAACCTGAATTTTGGTTTTGTGGCTATTAGTGTACTAGTACACCTTCAGCTATGCAGCGCAGAGATCGTCCGAGGACGAGACGGGTAGCCACAGAGGCACCCCCATCACAAGAGGAGCATGTTGACGAGTCCGTCAATGTGCCAGAGAGTTCATCCCATCCTGAGCCATCTCAGCCAGCAGGATCAGAGCCTGCCCCAGGACCTATTCCAGGGCAGATGGAACAGATGGCTCAAATGTTAGCAGCGGCCCTTCAGCAGCCGCGAGAGGCTGGGGTATCAATTGAGCACGCCCGTAAATTAGGCGCGAAGCCGTATGATGGTAGCGAAGATCCCGAGAGAGCATTGTCTTGGTTAGAGGCAAATGAGGAGATTTTTCAGATGATGGGATGTACAGAGGAGCAGATGGTCTCCTATTCCGCTTTCTTACTTAAAGATCGCGCCAAGGACTGGTGGAAGGCACATCAGAGAGCCCACTTAGAGGGAGTTACCTGGGCCGAGTTCAAGAGAGAGTTTACAGACAGATTTTTCCCCAAGAGCTATAAGGATGCTAAAATACAAGAGTTTTATAGATTGGAGCAGGGGGACTCCTCAGCACTAGAGTATGAGAAGAAGTTTTCAGAGTTGATCCGTCTGGTTCCGTTCTTTGCAGAAAATGAGGAAGAGAAGATCAACAGGTTTATGGCAGGTCTTAACCCCGCAGTTAGGACCATCGTCACATCTGCCTCACATACGAGATATGGGCAGCTAGTAGAGGCAGCTACCAGAGTAGAGCAGAGCGCACAGACTGCTGTAGAGTCCAAGTCGAAATTCAGTCAGAAGCGGAGCTGGACCGGTAGCCATCAGGGAGAGTCCAGCAAGGTGCCCAAGAGTGGGCAACGCTCAGCAGGGTCATAGAGTCGGCAGCAGAGTCAGAGACCCCAGACCAGTCAGAGTTCTTTTCGGTCATCAGCAGGGTCCAGGAGCCAGCAGAGCTGGAGGAGCCGACTGCTGTGTGCTAGATGTGGCCGATTACATCATGGTGAGTGCCTTCAGGGCAAGACAGGGTGCTTCAGGTGTGGACAGGAGGGCCACTTCATGAGAGACTGTCCCAGTGCAGTAGCTTCGAGCCCATCGGAGGCCAGATCAGCAGTTCAGGGGCAGACTAGTGGGAGCTGTGGACCCGATAGGGGAGGCCCCCAAACTGGAGGAGCTACTAGTGCATGGCAGCCTGGTAGCGGAGCAGGTAGAGATATACCCCTCAGAGGACAGCCAGGTAGACCTCCCAGAGCACCGACAGGTAGACCCCGCAGTCAGGCCGCCAGAGTATATACAGTGACCCAGCAGGCGGCAGATGCTACACCAGATGTGGTCACAGGTACCATCTCTTTATTTGATGTTGATGCTCATGTATTGGTGGACCCAGGAGCCACCCATTCTTTTATTTCTCGAGAGTTCATAGATAGAGTCGGGATAGAGTTGAGTCCGACCAAGTGTAGCATGGTAGTGTCACTTCCCACAGGTGATTCGCTAATTGCGGATAGAGTTTACATGAAAAGTAAGGTGACTATAGCAAGTCATGAGTTCGAGGCTAATTTAATAGTACTCGATATTCATGACTTTGACATCATTTTGGGTATGGATTGGTTATCCAAGCATCGTGCGACTGTAGATTGTTATAGAAAAGAGGTTCAGTTCAGCAAGCCTGGGGAACCAGATGTGATCTTTTGTGGAGAGCGAAAAATACTCTCTACAAGTTTAGTAAGCGTGATCCGAGCGAATAAGATGCTCCGTAAAGCATGCCAGGGGTACTTGGTCTATGCGATAGAAGCTAGCGACAGTGAGCTACAGTTCACAGAGGTTCCTGTGGTGAATGAGTTCTCTGATGTATTTCCCGAGGACCTTCCAGGACTACCTCCAGATAGAGAGATCGAATTCGAGATTGAGCTAGCACTAGGCACAGAGCCCATCTCTATAGCTCCGTATCAGATGGCACCAGTTGAGCTAAAGGAATTAAAAGTGCAAATGGAAGAGTTGTTGAGCAAAGGCTTCGTTAAGACTAGTACATCACCGTGGGGAGCCCCGGTGTTGTTTGTAAAGAAGAAAGATGGAAGCCTCCGTTTATGTATTGATTATAGACAGCTAAACAAAGTAACCATCCGAAATCAGTATCCACTGCCAAGAATCGATGACTTGTTCGACCAACTGTAGGGAGCTAAAATCTTTTCAAAGATAGATCTACGGTCAGGATATCATCAGTTGAAGGTGCGTAGGGAAGATGTTCCCAAGACGGCCTTCAGAACCAGATATGGGCATTATGAGTTTTTAGTAATGCCATTTGACTTAACCAATGCCCCAGCAGCCTTTATGGATCTGATGAACCGTGTCTTCAGACCATATTTAGACAAGTTTGTCATAGTCTTCATCGATGATATTCTGGTATATTCAAGTAGTAGAGAGGAACATGTAGAACACTTGAGGATTGTATTGCAGACTTTAAGAGAGCATCAGTTGTATGCAAAATTTAGCAAGTGCCAGTTCTGGCTAGATCGCGTGGCATTTCTGGGACATGTAGTATCAGCAGAAGGTATTTCAGTAGATCCCCAGAAGATAGAAGCTATTGTAGATTGGAAGCCACCCACGAGTGTAACAGAAGTCAGAAGCTTCTTGGGTTTAGCTGGGTATTACAGAAAATTTGTAGAAGGATTCTCCAAGATAGCTACTCTACTGACCAGGTTAACAAGAAAAGAAGAGAAGTTCATCTGGTCAGAAGCCTGTCAGAGCAGTTTTGATGAGTTAAAGCAAAGGCTGACTACAGCACCAATGCTTACACTTCCCTCAGGAAGTGAAGGATTTACAGTATATTGCGATGCCTCCAGGCAAGGCTTAGGTTGTGTGTTGATGCAGCATGATAGAGTGATAGCTTATGCTTCAAGGCAATTAAAGAAGCATGAAGTGAACTATCCAACACACGACTTAGAGTTAGCAGCTGTAGTGTTCGCTTTGAGGATATGGCGACACTATCTCTATGGAGTACCTTGCAGGATCTTCACTGATCACAAGAGCCTACAGTACCTGTTCACGCAGAAAGACTTGAACATGAGACAGAGAAGGTGGATAGAGCTTATTAAAGACTATGACTGCACCATCGAATACCACCCAGGCAAAGCAAATGTAGTAGCAGATGCACTAAGCAGGAAACCCTCTAGTTCCCTAGCTCAGCCTAGAACAGAGTACTTGCAGATGCTAGTAGAGTTGAGATCTATGAGGGTCAGTTTAGAGACAGCAGGATTAGGCGCTCTAGTAGCAGCTTTCCATGTTCGGCCAATGTTAGTAGACAGAGTTAGAGACTTGCAAGTTCAAGATCAGTACTTGATGAAATTGAGAAGCGAGATAGAGGCTGGACAATAGAGTAGCTTTACCTTGCGAGGTGATGGAACGTTAGTGTTGGGCCAGAGACTGTGTGTCCCAGATGTAGCAGATTTGAAGAAAGAAATCATGGAAGAGGCACACTCCTCTGCATATGCTATGCATCCAGGGAGTACAAAAATGTATCGGACTCTGAGAGACCACTATTGGTGGAGAGGTATGAAGAGAGAGATAGCAGAGTTCGTATCCAAGTGTCTAACTTGTCAACAGATCAAGATTGAGCATCAGAAGCCCGCAGGTTTACTACAGCCTTTATCCATTCCTGAGTGGAAATGGGAAAGGATCATGATGGATTTTGTGACAGGACTTCCCAGGACACAGCGTGGACATGATGCCATTTGGGTTATCGTGGATAGATTGACGAAGTCGGCCCACTTCATTGTTGTTAATCAAACCTATTCTCTGGAAAGATATGCACAGTTATACGTAGACGAGATTGTGCGGCTTCATGGCGCACCAGTATCCATTGTATCAAATAGAGATTCTCGCTTCACTTCTCGATTCTGGCCGAAGCTACAAGATGCTATGGGCACCAGATTACATTTCAGTACTGCTTTTCACCCACAGACAGATGGCCAATCAGAGAGAACCATCCAGACTCTCGAAGATATGTTGAGAGCCTGTGTGATGGAGTTCAAGGGGAGCTGGGATAATTACCTAGCATTGATAGAATTTGCCTACAACAATAGCTACCAGTCGAGTATTGGTATGGCACCTTATGAGGCATTGTATGGCAGAAAGTGCAGAACCCCAGTCTGTTGGGACGAAGTGGGGGAGAGAAGACTAATTGGCCCAGAGATTGTCCAAGATACAACCGAGAAAGTGAATATGATCAGAGAGCGGTTGAAGATAGCAAGCGATAGACAGAAAAGCTATGCAGACAATCGAAGAAGAGATTTACAGTTTGAAGTGGGGGATCAAGTGTTTCTACGAGTCTCGCCATGGAAGGGTATTTTGAGATTCGGAAAGCGTGGAAAGTTGAGTCCTCGATACATAGGCCCCTATGAGATAGTAGACAAAGTGGGTGAAGTAGCGTATCAATTGAGGCTACCATCAAAGTTAGCCAACATCCATGACGTATTCCACGTCTCTATGTTACGTAAGTACATAGCTGATCCTTCTCACATTTTGCAAGAGCAACCAGTTCAGTTGAAGGAAAACCTGACCTACGAGGAGCATCCAGTAGAGATCCTAGATCGTAGAGATCAAGTATTACGCAACAAAGTGATTCCGCTAGTGAAAGTGCTATGGCGAAATCATGAGTTAGAAGAGGCTACATGGGAGCCCGAAGTACAGATGCGTGCCCAGTACCCTCAGTTATTTGAATAAGGTACGTAATTTAAATTTCGAGGACGAAATTTTTATAAGGGGGGAAGAAATTGTAAGCTTCTAGCTCCGACTTCTAAAGTCCCAACGTTAGAAATTAAGTTAGAGAGATAAAATATAACTCTCTATGTTTAATTAATTCAATTTCATAGCCTCCGAAATATATTCATTTAGAATACGATGAAATTCGTCGTATTAAAAAGTTTAGTAACTTCCCAATGAAAATCCAAGTTAGGAAATCCAAGATTTTAGTAAAAGAATAATCGAATTAAAATTCGATTAAAAAGAGATAATCAAGATTAATAAAATAAGCTTAGCATTTTAAAAGTAAATTCTAGCGAGATGAGATTTAAAATCAAACGAGAAACGAATTAAACACGGGAGACTAAGAGGGGTGTTGCCGTGAGAGAGCTTCAAGAAAAGGAGATGAGAATGAAATTAAAGAGAGTTGGGGCAAGATGTAAATAACAATAGTTGATGAGTATATAAACCAACACTTAGCTGATTTTTCAGCAGAAATTACAGCCCTTCAGTTGAGAGAAACTGAGAAAGTTCGAGAGAAAGAAAAATCAGATTTCTGCTACCGTGAAAGAAGCAACCAGGAAGTGAAACCAAGAGGAGCAGCTGCTGGTCGTGAATCACAGCAAGAGAGGAAGAAGAAAACACCAGCAGCAGCAACGGCAGAAGCTGAAGCCAGGTCGCGAGCTGGACGCGAGCAGATTTGTTCGCGCGAGAACGATCGCGGATGAGGGGCTGTTGACTGTGAACTGCAGCAGCTGGACAGCCAAGGACAAGGAAGGAGGTGCTCTAGCCCTTGCTGGACGTGGGAGGTACGAGCAGCAGCAGAACCAGACGAGCAGAACGCGAACTGGTCGCGAACAGAACCGTGAAGCACAGCCGCGAGCTGAATCGCGACAAGTCTGGTCGGTCAGGAGGAAAAGAGGAAGAACCACTACCCAAGCTGCCTTCCAAGCCCTCAAGCATCCTTCTTAGACCTCTCTTAACTCCCTAAGCCAAGCCCAAAGTAAGATTTCAACTCCATTTTCTTTTTATTTTCTGCAGAAACGAAAATGGTGACAGTTGGTGAGATTGTTGTTGATTTGTTGGATGATTGCTCTTCAAATCTTGTTAGAACTTTATGTAATTGAAATAGACTCTTGAAGGATGAGTTTTTGTGTGTAATTGCTGCCTTAAACTAATGTAAAAGGGCTGTTACACCCTTCCTCAAAGCTAGAACCGAAAATGGTGTTTATTGCACACCAAGTGATTGAGAAAAGTCTTGAGTGAATTTTGAGCACTCTAATGACCAAGTGAGATTTAAGTATGTATTAGAAACTTGTAGGGCAGTAGTTAGACCTTAAAATTTGATGGTTTTGAAACCAATTTAAAGCCTCAAAGAGGTTAGAAAAATTTAGAGAAATGTTTAGAGATTTCAAAGGCATTGTTGTAGCCAAAATAGTGGATTCCCGAGCTCAAATTTGAGCTAGAAGAGACCTGACCATATTTGGCTTATTTGGGGGTGTTCTACACCTCAAATGATGCCTAGGAACCATAGAAAACCATAGGTTTTGGAACGGATCGAATCCGATAAAAATTGTGCAAGTTATGCACAATATAGTGCCGTTAGAACTCTGAGAAGTGAAACGGTTAGCTTAATGCAATTTTTATGACACGAAGTGAGTTTAGTGAGTCATTATAAGTTAAATGAAGCTTAGTTATGGAATAAAATCTAGCGTCGCTAACCCGAAACCAAGAGTTTGCAAAATGGGCACTTAATTGCGCCCGAAAGTGTCCAAAACGGACGTTTTCCTTAGATTTGACATAGCAAACGATGGAGTTTCTCGACGAAACTTTATGGGCGACTTAGTTATGTGATAAGGAGACGCTAGAAAAAGGAACGGAGGTGAAACCATGGCTGGTTTCAATTCTGTTTTTCGTGGTCAACCGTATAATTAAAAAAGTTGACTTTTTGTTTTAAGCTTTTGGAGACCAAACGAAACATATGGGGATGATCCTAGGGGTCTAGAAGTAAAACTTTTACAAAGAAATCGGGATTTGAGAGTCTCGGTTGAATTAGAATCGAGTTAAACGTTATATAGAGAAAATTGAGCATAGTTGGGAATTCTAGCGTATAGTTGAGAAATGGAGCTTTTTGTTAATAGTAATAAAGAGAACTTGTTGTGTAGGTGACGAGCGCGTGAGCGGCGTCCAGGAGCCTCGTCGAGACGCTTGACGCGGCCTTGAGGTAAGTGGTTCACCACTTAATAGCTTTTAAATTGACATGCAAATTCTTGATGATGTTAAATGACTATAGTAGCTATATAATAAAGGAAATCAGAAATAATATATAATGATATAGTTAAAAGTCAAGCGTATGGATTCCTATGTAATCCATATGTTTCTAGAAAATGATTATGAGTTGTATGTAGAGAAAATGAACTAAGAAAGCTTTCAAGATTTTCAAACTAAAGTCATTTGTGCTTTTGCACTTAAAGAAATTGATTATGAAAACCCATGTGTATACCTTAAAAGCTATGAGATTTAGTGTTACGTGACGACGCAGAGAATTCCGTCCGTAATCGCTCAGTTTATAGAAAAGTATAGCGCTACGTTGCGATGCAGACAATTCCGCACATAGTTGGTTAGTTGACAGTTAGCGCTACGAAGCGATGCAGTAAATTCCGCTCGTAGTCCTCTAGAGATTTAACACTACATTTGCGATGCAGAGAATTCCGCATTGTAGTTGTTCAGTAAATAGTTTAGCGCCCTACGTACGATGCAGTAAATTCCGTAACGTAGTGGTTGAGATGCATTAGTAAGCTTCACGTTGGCGTTAGCTAAAATCGCCCGTGATGGTTAGAATGAGTCAAGGATACACATGGAAGAATTTTTAAAGAAGTTGTAAAACTAGAGTAAATAATGAAATCTTATATTGGTGTATGTGATATTATATATCCTTATTGCACTAACCTCTGATTTATTTTTTAGCTTATTTGTTTTTATTGCGTGCCGCCGTCGGACGAGATCGAGACCTTTTGCTTGCATATACATTGATAGGTGGGCGATAGCTCAAGACGTGTATATACATTTTTGTATTATGTATTTAATCATGTATATTTTGAATTTCAATGATGTTGAGATTGAAAATTGTAAATATATTCATGCATACTATATATGATTCATATATGTATACTTGGCATTAAAGCTTATTGTTATGCTTATGAAAGTGTGATGAATGATGCATGATTGAGAATTAAAGAAGTTGGGAGGTGTATTGAAATAGTCGAAGTGTTATTTTCCTTACAGGTCAAATTTTTGGTTTATCAAAAATGCAGTCGTTATGCTGCCGAAATTTTTATAAAATGAATTTGAAAAAGAATCAAAGAAAATGTTTACCACTCCCAACCAGTGACGATAAAAATTCAAATCACTAAGTTTTAACGAGTAAACCGGATACAGAAAGATAGGGTTCGCTTCCCGGATGTCTTCGATCCGACGAGTTGGTTTCGAGGAATCCGTTGAAGTGCCCGGCAGGATTCTCCAGACAAGAGCTTAGATAAGGTCTGGGAAGGGTCCTGTCAGTCCGCATAGATTTTCTGCCTATCACTTGCTATCTTTAACCGCTCTCTTATCATACTTACTTTCTCAATTGTATCTTGGACAATCTCTAGGCCAATTAATCTTCTCTCCCCCACTTTATCCCAACAGACTGGGGTTCTACACTTTCTGTCATACAACGCCTCATACGGTGCCATACCAATACTCGACTGGTAGCTATTGTTGTAGGTAAACTCTATCAATGCTAGGTAATTATCCCAGCTCCCCTTGAATTCCATCACACAGGCTCTCAATATATCTTCGAGAGTCTGGATGGTTCTCTCTGATTGGCCATCTATCTGTGGGTGAAAAGCAGTACTGAAATGTAATTTGGTGCCCATAGCATCTTGTAGCTTCAGCCATAATCGAGAAGTGAAGCGAGAATCTCTATCTGATACAATAGACACTGGTGCGCCATGTAGCCTCACAATCTCATCTACATACAACTGTGCATATCTTTCTAGAGAATAGGTTTGATTAACAGCAATGAAGTGGGCCGACTTTGTTAGTCTATCTACGATAACCCAAATGGCATCATATCCACGCTGTGTCTTGGGAAGTCCTGTCACGAAATCCATCGTGATCTTTTCCCACTTCCACTCAGGAATGGAAAGAGGTTGTAGTAAACCTGCTGGTTTCTGATGCTCAATCTTGATCTGTTGACAAGTTAGACAATTGGATACGAACTCTGCTATCTCTCTTTTCATACCTCTCCACCAGTAGTGGTCTCTTAGAGTCCGATACATCTTCATACTTCCTGGATGCATAGCATATGCAGAGAAGTGTGCCTCTTCCATGATTTCTTTCTTCAAATTTGCTACATCTGGGACACACAGTCTCTGGTCCAATACTAGCATTCCATCACTTCGCAAAGTGAAGCTACTCTGTTGTCCAGCCTCTATCTTGCTTCTCAATTTCATCAAATACTGATCACGAGCTTGCAAGTCTCTAACTCTGTCTACTAACACTGGTCGAACACGGAAAGCTGCTAATAAGGCACATGACTCTGTTGTCTCCAAACTGACCCCCATAGATTTCAATTCTACTAACATCAACAAGCATTCTGCTTTAAGCTAGGCTAGGGAACTAGAGGACTTCCTACTTAGTGCATCTGCTACTACATTTGCCTTGCCTGGAGGCATCGCAATATACTGTAAATCCCTTACTTCCTGAGGGAAGTGTAAGCACTAATTCAGTAGTCAGCCTTTGCTTTAACTTATCGAAACTATTCTGACAGGCTTTTGACCAGATGAACTTCTCTTCTTTTCTTGTTAACTTGGTCAGTGGAGTAGCTATCTTTGAGAACCTTTCTACGAACTTTCTGTAGTAACCAGCTAAACCCAAGAAACTTCTGACTTCTGTTACATTGTGGGTGGCTTCCAATCTATAATAGCTTCTATCTTCTGGGGATCTACTGAAATACCCTCTGAGATACCACATGTCCCAAAAATGCCACACGATCTAGCCAAAACTGGCACTTACTGAACTTTGCATAAAGCTGATGCTCTTTCAGAGTCTGCAACACAATCCTCAAGTGTTCTGCGTGCTCCTCTCTACTACCTGAATATACCAGGATGTCATCAATGAAGACTATCACAAACTTGTCTAAGTAGGGTCTGAAGACACGGTTCATCAGATCCATAAAAGCTGCTGGGGCATTGGTTAAACCGAATGGCATCACCAAAAACTCATAATGCCCATATCAAGTCCTGAAGGCCGTCTTGGGAACATCTTCCCTACGCACCTTCAGCTGATGATACCCTGACCATAGATCTATCTT
>CM034470.1:26612547-26685403 GCA_019925255.1 Litchi chinensis
GGATATGAATACCAGTAAGATACCTCTGAAATTTGGTGGTTTTGAACTCAAATTTAAGCATGATTGAGGTTAGAAAAGCATAGAAAAGCATGTAGAAGTGATGGAAGTTCAAAAAAGCTAGTTTAGACAATTTTACAATCCCGAGTTCAAATCTAGAGATAGAGATAACCTGGGCAAGTCTGATGTATATGGGGTTGTTCTACACCTCAAATGATGGCTAGGAGTCATAGAAAATCATAGGTTTCGAAACGGATTGATTCCGATAAAAATTGCTCAAGTTACGGTCAAAATAGTGCCGTTAGGAGTCGATAGGTGAAATAGCTATGCAAATGCAATTTTTATTGCATGGAGTGAATTTAGTTGATCATAATTAGTTAAAAGAAGCTTAGATACGAAAGAAAAACCAACGTCGCTCGTTCGACATGGAAAAGTGCACAAAAAAAGTGTTCGAAACTGGACGTTTTTCTTAGATTTGACATAGTAAACGATAGAATTTTTCAACAAAATTTTTCGTGTGACCAGAATGTGAGATAAGTGAATGGTAGGAAAAAGAACGAAGGAAAACGGAGCCCCGAGCAGGGTGCTGTGTCGCATTCTGTTTTGGGGTATTGAATGAGGCTTAATTTTGTGATTTTTCGTTTCGGGCCTCTAAAAGTTATACAGGCCGCGTGAGGGTGTCCCTAGGGGTCTAAAACTGAAACTTTTGCGAAGAAATCGGAATTAGGAAGCCTCGGTTAAGTTAGAAGTGAGTAGAGAAAGTTAGAGTAAAAAAGTGTATTGTATTGAATTGTTAAAGTTTAAAAGCGATGTGTGTGTATTTTATGAAGCGTATTTTAAATACGAAAGTGATGTGTAGGTGAAGAGCGAGCTACCGAGACACATGAGTCTCGTGGAGGCGCTTGACGCGGATTGCACGACTTTGAGGTAAGTGTTTCGACACTTACGGTTGTTTTAAATTATAGTTTAATTTATGACTATTGTGTTAAATGGAAATAAAGAATGGTTTTTTTTTAACTTTCAAGATTCAGAGTTTGAGTATGTGGATTTCTTACGGAATCCATAAAATAATTAAAATCAATGCTAAGTTATTCGTAAAAAGAATTTGAGCAATAGAGTTTTTAAAATTTCCAAAATTAATTAGTTTTGTGCTTTTGCACTTAATAAATCTAGTTTTACAAACCCATGTATATGTCTTAAGAGTTTATGAGATTTAGCACTACGTGACGACGTAGAAAATTTCGTCCGTAGTCGCTCAGAGTATAGAGAAGTCAGCACTATGCGACGACGTAGAAAATTCCGTCCGTAGTTACTCATTTCTACTAGAAAGTATAGCGTTACATTGGGACGCAGACAATTCCACACGTAGTTGGTTATTTTATAGTTTGGCACTACGTGGCGATGCAGTATATTCCGCTCGTAGTCGCCTAGAGTTTTAGCACTATAATTACGATGCAGATGTAAACTCCTAGCTCCGACTTCTAAAGTCCCAACGTTAGAAATTCAGTTAGAGAGATAATATATAACTCTCTACGTTTAATTGATTTAATTTCATAGCCTCCGAAATTTATTCATTTAGAATACGACGAAATTCGTCGTATTAAAAAGTTTAGTAACGTCCCAATGAAAATCCAAGTTAGGAGATCCAAGAATTTAGTAAAGGTTAATCGAATTAAAATTCGATTAAAAAGAGAGAGTCAAGATCAATAAAACAAGCTTAGCATTTTTAAAATAAATTCTAACGAGACGAGATTTAAAATCAAATGAGAAACGAATTAAACACGGGAGACCAAGAGGGGTGTTGCCGTGAGAGAGCTTCAAGAAAAGGAGATGAGAATGAAATTAAAGAGAGTTGGGGCAAGATGTAAATAACAATAGTTGATGAGTATAAATGACAACACTTGGTTGATTTTTTTCGGCAAAAACAGCCCAATTCAGTCATTCAGCCGAGAGACAGAGAACAGTCGAGAAAAGGGCAGAAAATTCACGAGAAAGAAAGAAGAGAGCAGCGTGAACCAGAAGAGAAGGCCAAGAGGAGAAGAGAAGGGCTGAAGGAAGAAGAAAGGAGAAGCAAACTGCTGCTGGTCGAGCAAGGAGGCAGCAGCAGCAGCTGTGGACGCGAGCAGAACCTCTCGCGCGACAGTGCAGGTCGCGAGTTCGAGCAGCTTGCGTGAGGGGGATTCCTGGCTGCGAACTGCAGCAGCTGGACAGCCAAGGACGAGGGAGGAGGTGCTCTAGCCGTTGCTGGATGTGGGAGGTGCGAACAGAGGCAGAACCAGACGAGCAGAACGCGAGCTGGTCGCGAGCGAGCAGAACTGCGACAAGGTTGGTCGGCCAGGAGAGAAAGGGGAAGAACCACCACCCAAGTTGCCTTCCAAGCCCTCAAACATCCTTCTTAGACTCTTCTCAACTCCCTAAGCCAAGACCAAAGTAAGATTTCAGCTCCATTTTCTTTGATATTCTGCAGAAACGAAAATGGTAACAGTTGTGAAATTGTTGTTAAATTGTTGGATGATTGCTCTTCAACTCTTGTTAGAACTTTATGTGAGTGTTATGGAATCTTAAATGATGATTGTTGTGTGTAATTGATGCCATAAAAGATGTAAATATGGGCTGTCATATGTACAAACGAGATAGAAACCGAAAATGGTGTTTATGCACACCAAGTGGTTGATAGAAGTTGTGAGTAAAGTTTGAGCAATAAATTGACCAAATTAGAGTTATGTATGTATTAGAGACTTGAAGGGCAGTAGCTAGACCTTGAAATTAGATGGTTTTGAAACCAATTTTGAGCCTTAAAGAGGTTAGAAAAGTTAGAGAAGAGTTAGAGTTGCAAAAGGGGAAATTTGACAATGTTGGTGAACCCGAGCTCAAATTTGAGCTAGAGGAGACCTGACCATATTTGGCTTATTTGGGGGTGTTCTACACCTCAAATGATACCTAGGAACCATAGAAAACCATAGGTTTTGGAACGGATCGAATCCGATAAAAATTGTGCAAGTTATGCACAATATAGTGCCGTTAGAGCTCTGAGAAGTGAAACGGTTAGCTTAATGCAATTTTTATGGCATGAAATGAGTTTAGTTAGTCATTATAAGTTAAATGAAGCTTAGTTGTGGAAGAAAAACTAGCGTCGCTAACCCGAAACCAAGAGTTTGCAAAACGTGCATTAAATTGCGCCCGAAAGTGTCCAAAACGGACGTTTTCCTTAGATTTGACATAGCAAACGATAATATTTCTCAATGAAATTTGTTGTGTGACTAGAATGTAATATAAGTGAGCCATAGGAAAAAGAACGAAGGAAAACGGAGCCCCGAGCAGCAGGTTATCATCTGTTCTGTCAAGAGCTGTCCATTTTAAATAAAATTATGATTTTTCGTTTTAAGCCTCCGACAAGTAAACGGACCGTGTGGGGATATCCCTAGGGGTCCAAAACTAAAAATTTTCCACAAAAATCGGGATTTGAGAGTCTCGGTTGAATTAGAAACGAGTTAGGAGCTATATAGAGAGAATTGGGCATAGTTGGGAATTCCTAGCATATAGTTGAGAAATGGAGGTTTTTATTAATAGTAATGAAGAGAAAATGTTGTGTAGGTGACGAGCACGTGAGCGGCGTCCAGGAGCCTCTTCGAGACGCTTGACGCAAAGCGACGCGGCCTTGAGGTAAGTGGTTCGCCACTTGACTTCTTTTTCAATTTCATGAAATCGCTTGATGTTTTAAAATAAATATGGTAGTAAGCAATAAAAGAAAATGAGAATGCTTTCGTATATAAATGTTAAATTGTGAGTGTATAGGTTCCTATGGATCCTATATGAGAATAGAAATTGATACTCAGTTGCTGTTAAAAGAGAATGAAAGTAGAAAAGTATTTAGAGGTTTTGAAACTATAGAGTTTTGTGCTTTGGCACTAGAAAAATTAATAATAAAACCCATGTGTACACCTTAAAAGCTATGAGATTTAGCGTTACGTGACGACGCAGAGAATTCCGTCCGTAATCGCTCAGTTTATAGAAAAGTATAGCGCTACGTTGCGATGTAGACAATTCCGCACGTAGTTGGTTAGTTGACAGTTAGCGCTACTAAGCGATGTAGTAAATTCCGCTCGTAGTCGTCTAGAGATTTAGCACTACATTTGCGATGCAGAGAATTCCGCATTGTAGTTGTTCAGTGAATAGTTTAGTGCCCTACGTACGATGCAGTAAATTCCGTAACGTAGTGGTTGAGATGCATTAGTAAGCTTCACGTTGGCGTTAGTTAAAATCGCCCGTGATGGTTACAACGAGTCAAGGGTATACATGGAGAGTTTTAAAGAAAATTTGAAGACTTGTAAATTATATGTTAGTATGTGTGATATGATATCCTATGATGTTATCGCACTAACTTGTTGTTCGTTTTGTAGCTTGTTTGTTTTCATTTCGCGCCACCGCCGGACGAGACCGACTTTTGCTTTATATATATAGCTATAGGTGGGCAATCGCGAAAGACGCTTAGAAACATTTTGTATATGTATTTAATCATGTATATTTTGAATTTGTAAAATATAAATATATTCATGCATACTACATATATATGATTCATATATGTATACTTGGCATTTATTTATTGTTGATGCTTATGGAAATGTGATGAGTATTGCATGATTGTGGATAAAGAAGTTGGGAGGTTTTCAGAAATAGTCGAAGTGTCATTTTATTCACAGGTGAAATTTTTGGTTTATCAAAAACGCAGCCGTTATGCTGCCGAAATTTTTATAAAATGAAATTGAAATAGAATTAAACAAAAAGTTTATCCCTCCCAACCAATAACAGATAAAATCAAATCATTAAGTTTTAACGAGTAAACCGGATACAGAAAGATAGGGTTCGCTTCCCGGATGTCTTCGATCCGACGAGTCGGTTTCGAGGAATCCGTTGAAGTGCCCGGCAGGATCCTCCAGACGAGAGCTTAGATAAGGTCTGGGAAGGGTCCTGTCAAGTTGGTATCAGAGCCCGGTTCTCGTTCAGTTAAGAAAAAGTTTTCAGAGAGAAAGTTTTAAAAGAAAAGTTGAGTTATTTCGCATAAATCATGCGTCAGTAATGCATAAACTAAAGCATGAGATTTATTGCTCGATTTGAGCATGTTATGAGTATGCATAAGAGTTTGAATTTAAATTGCATGAAATTATCATGCCAGATTGTATTGAGCTAATTTGCTGAAATTCAACTTTTAATTTTGTGGCTATTAGTGTACTAGTACACCCTTAGCTATGCAGCGTAGAGATCGTCCGAGGACGAGACGGGTAGCCACAGAGACACCCCCATCACAGGAGGAGCATGTTGACGAGTCCGTCAATGTGCCAGAGAGCTCATCCCATCCTGAGCTGACAGGACCCTTCCCAGACCTTATCTAATCTCTCGTCTGGAGGATCCTGCCGGGCACTTCAACGGATTCCTCGAAACCGACTCGTCGGATCGAAGACATCCGGGAAGCGAACCCTATCTTTCTGTATCCGGTTTACTCGTTAAAACTTAGTGATTTGATTTTATCTGTTACTGGGTGGGAGGGATAAACCTTTTGTTTGATTCTATTTCAATTTCATTTTCTAAAAATTTCGGCAGCATAACGGCTGCGTTTTTTATAAACCAAAATTTTACCTGTCAAGAAAACAACACTTCAACTATTTCTGTAAACCTCCCAACTTCTTTATTCTCAATCATGCATCATTCATCACAGTTTCATAAGCATAAACAATTCATAAAATACATAAGTGCACCAAATGTATAAATGCAAGAATATTTATCACTTTTACAATCCCTACATCATTCAAATTCAAAATATACACGATTAAATACATATACAAAATATATCCCAGCGTCTTGCGCGATTGCCCACCTATAGATATATATATATATAAGCAAAAGTCGGTCTCGTCCGGCGGTGGCACGAAATGAAAACAAACAAGCTACAAAACGAACAACAAGTTAGTGCGATAACATCATAGGATATCATATCACACATACTAACATACAATTCACAAGTCTTAAAATTTTCTTTAAAACTCTCCATGTATACCCTTGACTCGTTCTAACCATCACGGGCGATTTTAACTAACGCCAACGTGAAGCTTACTAATGCATCTCAACCACTACGTTACGGAATTTACTGCATCGTACGTAGGGCGCTAAACTATTCACTGAACAACTACAATGCGGAATTCTCTGCATCGCAAATGTAGTGCTAAATCTCTAGACGACTACGAGCGGAATTTACTGCATCGCTTCGTAGCGCTAACTGTCAACTAACCAACTACGTGCGGAATTGTCTGCATCGCAACGTAGCGCTATACTTTTCTATAAACTGAGCGATTACAGACGGAATTCTCTGCGTCGTCACGTAACGCTAAATCTCATAGCTTTTAAGGTGTATACATGAGTTTTATTATTAATTTTTCTAGTGCCAAAGCACAAAACTCTATAGTTTCAAAACCTCTAAATACTTTTCTACTTTCATTCTCTTTTAACAGCAACTGAGTATCAATTTCTATTCTTATATAGGATCCATAGGAACCTATACACTCACACTTTAATATTTATATAAGAAAGCATTCTCATTTTCTTTTATTACTTACTACTATATTTATGTTCAAACATCAAGCGATTTCATGAATTTGAAAAAGAAGTCAAGTGGCGAACCACTTACCTCAAGGCCGCGTCAAGCGTCTCGACGAGGCTCCTGGACGCCGCTCACGTGCTCGTCACCTACACAACATGATCTCATCATTACTATTAACAAAACCTCCATTTCTCAACTATATGCTAGGAATTCCCAACTATGCCCAATTCTCTCTATATAGCTCCTAACTCGTTTCTAATTCAACCGAGACTCTCAAATCCCAATTTTTGTGGAAAATTTTTATTTTTGGACCCCTAGGGATATCCCCACACGGTCCGTTTACTTATCGGAGGCTTAAAACGAAAAATCACAATTTTATTTAAACGGACAGCTCTTGACAGAACAAACGATAACCTGCTGTTCGGGGCTCCGTTTTCCTTCGTTCTTTTTCCTACGGTTCACTTATCTCACGTTCTAGTCACACGTCAAATTTCGTTGAAAAATATTATCGTTTGCTAAGTCAAATTTAAGGAAAACATCCGTTTTGGACACTTTCGGGTGCGTTTTAATGCCCGTTTAGTAAACTTTGTGTTTCGGATTAGCGACGCTAGATTTTCTTCCACAACTAAGCTTCATTTAACTAATAATGACTAACTAAACTCATTTCATGCCATAAAAATTGCATTAAGCTAGCCGTTTCACTTCTCAGAGCTCTAACGGCACTATATTGTGCATAACTTGCACAATTTTTATCGGATTCGATCCGTTCCAAAACCTATGGTTTTCTATGGTTCCTAGGCATCATTTGAGGTGTAGAACACCCCCAAATAAGCCAAATATGGTCAGGTCTCCTCTAGCTAAAAATTCAGCTCGGGATTGACAAAATTGTTAAAACTAATTCTATTGAGCTTCTATCATTCCTATATGCTTTCATATGCTTTTCTAATCATTTTTATGCTCAAACTTGGGTTCAAAACCTCTAAATTTCAGAGCTTATTTACTGTCTAATATAGTCATAACACACACATAAACATTACTTGTTCATTTGAACACTAACAATTCACTCAAAACTTTCATCAACTAGTTGGTGTGTGTGTGAGAGTTGATTTTGTTTCCACTTAAATCAAATATGTGGCAGCCATAAATAAAACCCTAAGCTACCATTTACACCCAACAACATGTTATTTAAAGTTCATCATCATCTAGTTAGGGTTCCACACTTAATTGAAGTGTAGAACACCAACACAACTAAAAAAAATTCTGCACAGAAAATTTCCAGCAGCTCTACTGCACTTTTTAACAAAATAAGGAGAAGATCATATGATATCTTACTTGGTACTTGGTTTAGAGGAGTGAGAGGACTTAGAAGAGGGTTTAAAGAGAGAGGTTAGAGGTTCAGAAGGGCTGGATGAGCTCTTCTCCTTCCACTTTTCCCTTGCTGCCGTCCAGCACCTCTGCTTTTGGTTTTCACGGCCAGCTCTTGTTTTGCTTCTGTTCTGCTCTCTTTCTCACGACTGAATAAGTTGTGATTGCTGGAAAAATTTTCAGCAAGGGTTACTTATATACTAATGGCATTTCTTATAATTACATCATGCCCCAATTCTTTTTAATTTCATGCCAAACCCCTCTATTTCTTTCTACTTCTCACAGCTGCCCTTCCTTGAGTTGTTTCTCGCATAATTGTATTTGCTGCTGTTTTCTTCTTTGTTTCTCACCTATTTTCATCTTTTCTTGTTGAAATCTTGCTAAATGTTCAATATATATAATTAACCTTCATAAAAATAGCACTTAAGTCTCATTTTTAATTTGTTTGACCATCATTTTCTCTCCTCCTCTACTCTATACGGGAATCACTTTTGTTTTTGATTTTTATGGTAGCTTTGCACTCTTCACTTGTCCACTTGGCTTCTAAGTGTCTTGTTTATATATCTTATTAATGTTCTATGGAATATCAAGCTTGTCCCTTGATTTATTTTGATTATCATCAATCTCTTATTTAATCGCTTAATAGTTGTCCATTACTTACGAACAACTAATGTAAAAAATTTTTTAATCGTGCACTCAAAATTTTATTTTTCTTTAATTTGTCTCTTCTTTGCGGATGAGTTATTTTACTCTTTATTAATCTTTTTCTTGCTAATTTGGTTGTTGTGAAACTCTAGAATGGCGTTCACGAAATCGAAGAATCGATTTAGCTTAATACTAATTTGATTCTATTGTAATGTTACTTAACTTCTATAATTGACGAATTTCGTCGTCAATCTTAAGTTGATAAATCTCTAACGCTATGAAATTCAATTAATCTAATGTAGAGATTTATTTTACCTCTCTAATCCATCTTTTAACACTAAGAGGTTATAGATTGAGACTAGGGGTTTACATGAGCCATCTCAGCCAGCAGGATCAGAGCCTGCCCCAGGACCTATTCCAGGGCAGATGGAGCAGATGGCTCAAATGCTAGCAGCGGCCCTTCAGCAGCCGCGGGAGTCTGGGTATCGATTGAGCGCGCCCGTAAATTAGGCGCGAAGCCGTATGATGGTAGCGGAGATCCCGAGAGAGCGTTGTCTTGGTTAGAGGCAAACGAGGAGATTTTTCAGATGATGGGGTGTACCGAGGAGCAGATGGTCTCCTATTCAGCCTTTCTACTTAAAGATCGTGCCAAGGACTGGTGGAAGGCGCATCAGAGAGCCCACTCAGAGGGAGTCACCTGGGCCGAGTTCAAGAGAGAGTTTACAGACAGATTTTTCCCCAAGAGCTATAAGGATGCTAAAATACAAGAATTTTATAGATTGGAGCAGGGGGACTCCTCAGTGCCAGAATATGAGAAGAAGTTTTTAGAGTTGATCCGCCTAGTTCCATTCTTTGCAGAGAATGAGGAAGAAAAGATCAACAGATTTATGGCAGGTCTTAACCCTGCGGTTAGGACCATTGTGACATCTGCCTCACATACTAGATATGGACAGCTGGTAGAGGCAGCCACCAGAGTAGAGCAGAGCGCACAGACCGCTGTAGAGTCCAAGTCGAAATTCAGTCAGAAGCGGAGCTGGACCGGTAGCCATCAGGGAGAGTCCAGCAAGGTGCCCAAGAGTGGGCAGCACTCAGCAGGGTCACAGAGTCGGCAGCAGAGTCGGAGACCCCAGACCAGTCAGAGTTCTTTTCGGTCATCAGCAGGGTCCAGGAGCCAGCAGAGCTGGAGGAGCCGACCATTGTGCGCTAGATGTGGCCGGTTACATCACGGTGAGTGCCTTCAGGGCAAGACAGGGTGCTTCAGGTGTGGACAGGAGGGCCACTTCATGAGAGACTGTCCCAGTGCAGTAGCTTCGAGCCCATCAGAGGCCAGATCAGCAGTTCAGGGGCAGACTAGTGGGAGTCGTGGACCCGATAGGGGAGGCCCCCAGACTGGAGGAGCTACTAGTGCATGGCAGCCTGGTAGCGGAGCAGGTAGAGATATACCCCCCAGAGGACAGCTAGGTAGACCTCCCAGAGCACCGACAGGTAGACCCCGCAGTCAGGCCGCCAGAGTATATACAGTGACCCAGCAGGCGGCAGATGCTACACCAGATGTGGTCACAGGTACCATCTCTTTATTTGATATTGATGCTCATGTATTGGTGGACCCAGGAGCCACTCATTCTTTTATTTCTCGAGCGTTCATAGATAGAGTCGGGATAGAGTTGAGTCCGACAAAGTGTAGCATGGTAGTGTCACTTCCCACAGGTGATTCGCTTATTGCGGATAGAGTCTACATGGGAAGTAAAGTGACTATAGCAAGTCATGAGTTCGAGGCTAATCTAATAGTACTCGATATTCATGACTTCGACATCATTTTGGGCATGGATTGGTTATCCAAGCATCGCGCGACTGTAGATTGCTATAGAAAAGAAGTTCAGTTCAGCAAGCCTAGGGAACCAGATGTGATCTTTTGTGGAGAGCGGAAAATACTCTCTACAAGTCTAGTAAGCGTGATCCGAGCAAACAAGATGCTCCGTAAAGCATGTCAGGGGTACTTGGTCTATGCAATAGAAGCTAGCGACAGTGAGCTACAGTTGACAGAGGTTCTTGTGGTGAATGAGTTCTCAAATGTATTTCCCGAGGACCTTCCAAGACTACCTCCGGATAGAGAGATTGAGTTCGAGATTGAGCTAGCACCAGGCACAGAGCCCATCTCTATAGCTCCGTATCGGATGGCACCAGCTGAGCTGAAGGAATTGAAAGTGCAAATGGAAGAGTTGTTGAGCAAAGGCTTCGTTAAGACTAGTACATAACCGTGGGGAGCTCCGGTGTTGTTTGTAAAGAAGAAAGATGGAAGTCTTCGTTTGTGTATTGATTATAGACAACTAAACAAAGTAACCATCCGGAATCAGTATCCACTGCCAAGAATCGACGACTTATTCGACCAACTACAAGGAGCTAAGGTCTTTTCGAAGATCGATCTACGGTCAGGGTATCATCAGCTGAAGGTGCGTAGGGAAGATGTTCCCAAGACGGCCTTCAGAACTAGATATGGGCATTATGAGTTCTTGGTGATGCCATTCGGCTTAACCAATGCCCCAGCAACCTTTATGGATCTGATGAACCGTGTCTTCAGACCATATTTAGACAAGTTTGTCATAGTCTTCATCGATGACATCCTGGTGTATTCAAGTAGTAGAGAGGAACATGCAGAGCACTTGAGGATTGTATTGCAGACTCTAAGAGAGCATCAGCTTTATGCAAAGTTTAGCAAGTGCCAGTTTTGGCTAGATCGCGTGGCATTTTTGGGGCATGTAGTATCAACAGAGGGTATTTCAGTAGATCCCCAGAAGATAGAAGCTATTGTAGATTGGAAGCCACCCACAAGTGTAACAGAAGTCAGAAGCTTCTTGGGTTTAGCTGGGTATTACAGAAAGTTTGTAGAAGGGTTCTCCAAGATAGCTACTCCACTGACCAAGTTAACAAGAAAAGAAGAGAAGTTCATCTGGTCAGAAGCCTGTCAGAGCAGTTTCGATGAGTTAAAGCAAAGGCTGACTACAGCACCAGTGCTTACACTTCCCTCAGGAAGTGAAGGGTTTACAGTGTATTGCGATGCCTCCAGGCAAGGTTTAGGTTGTGTGTTGATGCAGCATGATAGGGTGATAGCTTATGCTTCAAGGCAATTAAAGAAGCATGAAATGAACTATCCAACACACGACTTAGAGTTAGCAGCTGTAGTGTTCGCTTTGAGAATATGGCGACACTATCTCTATGGAGTACCTTGTAGGATCTTCACAGATCACAAAAGCCTACAGTACTTGTTCACGCAGAAAGACTTGAACATGAGACAGAGAAGGTGGATAGAGCTTATTAAAGACTATGACTGCACCATTAAATACCACCCAGGCAAGGCAAATGTAGTAGCAGATGCACTAAGCAGGAAACCCTCTAGCTCCGTAGCCCAACTTACAGCAGAGTACTTGCAGATGCTAGTAGAGTTGAGATCTATGAGGGTCAGTTTAGAGACAGCAGAATCAGGCGCTCTAGTAGCAGCTTTCCATGTTCGGCCAGTGTTAGTAGACAGAGTTAGAGACTTGCAAGTTCAAGATCAGTACTTGATGAAATTGAGAAGCGAGATAGAGGCTGGACAACAGAGTAGCTTTACCTTGCGAGGTGATGGAACACTAGTGTTGGGCCAGAGGCTGTGTGTCCTAGATGTAGCAGAGTTGAAGAAAGAAATCATGGAAGAGGCACACTCCTCTGCATATGCTATGCACCCAGGGAGTACTAAGATGTATCGGACTTTGAGAGACCACTATTGGTGGAAGGGTATGAAGAGAGAGATAGCAGAGTTCGTATCCAAGTGCCTAATTTGTCAACAGATCAAGATTGAGCATCAGAAACCAGCAGGTTTACTACAGCCTTTATCCATTCCTGAGTGGAAGTGGGAAAAGATCACGATGGATTTCGTGACAGGACTTCCCAGGACACAGCGTGGACATGATGCCATTTGGGTTATCATAGATAGACTGACGAAGTCGGCCCACTTCATTGTTGTTAATCAAACCTATTCTCTGGAAAGATATGCACAGTTGTATGTAGACGAGATTGTGAGGCTACATGGCGCACCAGTGTCTATTGTATCAGATAGAGATTCTCGCTTCACTTCTCGATTCTGGCCGAAGCTACAAGATGCCATGGGCACCAGATTACACTTCAGTACTGCTTTTCACCCACAGACAGATGGCCAATCAGAGAGAACCATCCAGACTCTCGAAGATATGTTGAGAGCCTGTGTGATGGAATTCAAGGGGAGCTGGGATAATTACCTAGCATTGATAGAGTTTGCCTACAACAATAGCTACCAGTCGAGTATTGGTATGGCACCTTATGAGGCGTTGTATGGCAGAAAGTGCAGAACCCCAGTCTGTTGGGACGAAGTGGGGGAGAGAAGATTAATTGGCCCAGAGATTGTCCAAGATACAACCGAGAAAGTAAATATGATCAGAGAGCAGTTGAAGATAGCAAGCGACAGACAGAAAAGCTATGCGGACAATCGAAGAAGAGATTTAAAGTTTGAAGTGGGTGATCAAGTGTTCCTACGAGTCTCACCTTAGAAGGGAATTTTGAGATTCGAAAAGCGTGGAAAGTTGAGCCCTCGATACATAGGCCCCTATGAGATAGTAGACAAAGTGGGTGAAGTGGCTTATCGATTGAGGCTACCATCAGAGTTAGCCAACATCCATGACGTGTTCCACGTCTCTATGTTACGCAAGTACATAGCTGATCCTTCTCACATTTTGCAAGGGCAACCAGTTCAGTTGAAGGAAAACTTGACCTACGAGGAGCATCCAGTAGAGATCCTGGATCGTAGAGATCAAGTATTGCGTAACAAAGTGATTCCGCTAGTGAAGGTGCTATGGCGAAATCACGAGTTAGAAGAGGCTACATGGGAGCCCGAAGCACAGATGCGTGCCCAATACCCTCAGTTATTTAAGTAAGGTACGCAATTTAAATTTCGAGGATGAAATTTTTATAAGGTGAGAAGAAATTGTAAACTCCTAGCTCCGACTTCTAAAGTCCCAACGTTAGAAATTTAGTTAGAGAGATAATATATAACTCTCTACGTTTAATTGATTTAATTTCATAGCCTCCGAAATTTATTCATTTAGAATACGACGAAATTCGTCGTATTAAAAAGTTTAGTAACGTCCCAATGAAAATCCAAGTTAGGAGATCCAAGAATTTAGTAAAGGCTAATCGAATTAAAATTCGATTAAAAAGAGAGAGTCAAGATCAATAAAACAAGTTTAGCATTTTTAAAATAAATTCTAACGAGACGAGATTTAAAATCAAATGAGAAACGAATTAAACACGGGAGACCAAGAGGGGTGTTGCCGTGAGAGAGCTTCAAGAAAAGGAGATGAGAATGAAATTAAAGAGAGTTGGGGCAAGATGTAAATAACAATAGTTGATGAGTATAAATGACAACACTTGGCTGATTTTTTTCGGCAAAAACAGCCCAATTCAGTCATTCAGCCGAGAGACAGAGAACAGTCGAGAAAAGGGCAGAAAATTCGCGAGAAAGAAAGAAGAGAGCAACGTGAACCAGAAGAGAAGGCCAAGAGGAGAAGAGAAGGGCTGAAGGAAGAAGAAAGGAGAAGCAAACTGCTGTTGGTCGAGCAAGGAGGCAACAACAGTAGCTGTGGACGTGAGCAGAACCTCTCGCGCGACAGTGCAGGTCGCGAGTTCGAGCAGCTCGCGTGAGGGGGATTCCTGGCTGCGAACTGCAGTAGCTGGATAGCTAAGGACGAGGAAGGAGGTGCTCTAGCCGTTGCTGGACGTGGGAGGTGTGAACAGAGGCAGAACCAGACTAGCAGAACGTGAGTTGGTTGCGAGCAGAATCGCGAGCACACCCGCGAGCAGAACCGCGACAAGGCTGGTCGGCCAGGAGAGAAAGGGGAAGAACCACCACCCAAGTTGCCTTCCAAGCCCTCAAACATCCTTCTTAGACTCTTCTCAACTCCCTAAGCCAAGACCAAAGTAAGATTTCAGCTCCATTTTCTTTGATATTCTGCAGAAACGAAAATTGTGATAGTTGTGAAATTGTTGTTAAATTGTTGGATGATTGCTCTTCAACTCTTGTTAGAACTTTATGTGAGTGTTATGGAATCTTAAATGATGATTGTTGTGTGTAATTGATGCCATAAAAGATGTAAATATGGGCTGTCATATGTACAAACGAGATAGAAACCGAAAATGGTGTTTATGCACACCAAGTGGTTGATAGAAGTTGTGAGTAAAGTTTGAGCAATAAATTGACAAAATTAGAGTTATGTATGTATTAGAGACTTGAAGGGCAGTAGCTAGACCTTGAAATTAGATGGTTTTGAAACCAATTTTGAGCCTTAAAGAGGTTAGAAAAGTTAGAGAAGAGTTAGAGTTGCAAAAAGGGGGAAATTTGACAATGTTGGTGAACCCGAGCTCAAATTTGAGCTAGAGGAGACCTGACCATATTTGGCTTATTTGGGGTGTTCTACACCTCAAATGATGCCTAGAAACCATAGAAAACCATAGGTTTTGGAACGGATCGAATCCGATAAAAATTGTGCAAGTTAAGCACAATATAGTGCCGTTAGAGCTCTGAGAAGTGAAACGGTTAGCTTAATGCAATTTTTATGGCATGAAATGAGTTTAGTTAGTCATTATAAGTTAAATGAAGCTTAGTTGTGGAAGAAAAACTAGCGTCGCTAACCCGAAACCAAGAGTTTGCAAAACGTGCATTAAATTGCACCCGAAAGTGTTCAAAACGGATGTTTTCCTTAGATTTGACATAGCAAACGATAATATTTCTCAATGAAATTTGTCGTGTGACTAGAATGTAATATAAGTGAGCCATAGGAAAAAGAATGAAGGAAAACGGAGCCCCGAGCAGCAGGTTATCATCTGTTCTGTCAAGAGCTGTCCATTTTAAATAAAATTATGATTTTTCGTTTTAAGCCTCCGACAAGTAAACGGACCATGTGGGGATATCCCTAGGGGTCCAAAACTAAAACTTTTCCACAAAAATCGAGATTTGAGAGTCTCGGTTGAATTAGAAACGAGTTAGGAGCTATATAGAGAGAATTGGGCATAGTTGGGAATTCCTAGCATATAGTTGAGAAATGGAGGTTTTTGTTAATAGTAATGAAGAGAAAATGTTGTGTAGGTGACGAGCACATGAGCGGCGTCCAGGAGCCTCGTCGAGACGCTTGACGCGAAGCGACGCGGCCTTGAGGTAAGTGGTTCGCCACTTGACTTCTTTTTCAATTTCATGAAATCGCTTGATGTTTTAAAATAAATATGGTAGTAAGCAATAAAAGAAAATGAGAATGCTTTCGTATATAAATGTCAAATTGTGAGTGTATAGGTTCCTATGGATCCTATATGAGAATAGAAATTGATACTCAGTTGCTGTTAAAAGAGAATGAAAGTAGAAAAGTATTTAGAGGTTTTGAAACTATAGAGTTTTGTGCTTTGGCACTAGAAAAATTAATAATAAAACCCATGTGTACACCTTAAAAGCTATGAGATTTAGCGTTACGTGACGACGCAGAGAATTCCGTCCGTAATCGCTCAGTTTATAGAAAAGTATAGCGCTACATTGCGATGCAGACAATTCCGCACGTAGTTGGTTAGTTGACAGTTAGCGCTACGAAGCGATGCAGTAAATTCCGCTCGTAGTTGTCTAGAGATTTAGCACTACATTTGCGATGCAGAGAATTCCGCATTGTAGTTGTTCAGTGAATAGTTTAGTGCCCTACGTACGATGCAGTAAATTCCGTAACGTAGTGGTTGAGATGCATTAGTAAGCTTCACATTGGCGTTAGTTAAAATCGCCCGTGATGGTTAGAATGAGTCAAGGGTATACATGGAGAGTTTTAAAGAAAATTTGAAGACTTGTAAATTATATGTTAGTATGTGTGATATGATATCCTATGATGTTATCGCACTAACTTGCTGTTCGTTTTGTAGCTTGTTTGTTTTCATTTCGCGCCACCGCCGGACGAGACCGACTTTTGCTTTATATATATAACTATAAGTGGGCAATCGCGAAAGACGCTTAGAAACATTTTGTATATGTATTTAATCATGTATATTTTGAATTTATAAAATGTAAATATATTCATGCATACTACATATATATGATTAATATATGTATACTTGGCATTTATTTATTGTTGATGCTTATGGAAATGTGATGAGTATTGCATGATTGTGGATAAAGAAGTTGGGAGGTTTTCAGAAATAGTCGAAGTGTCATTTTATTCACAGGTGAAATTTTTGGTTTATAAAAAACGCAGCCGTTATGCTGCCGAAATTTTTATAAAATGAAATTGAAATAGAATTAAACAAAAAGTTTATCCCTCCCAACCAGTAACAGATAAAATCAAATCATTAAGTTTTAACGAGTAAACCGAATACAGAAAGATAGGGTTCGCTTCCCGGATGTCTTCGATCCGACGAGTCGGTTTCGAGGAATCCGTTGAAGTGCCCGGCAGGATCCTCCAGACGAGAGCTTAGATAAGGTCTGGGAAAGGTCCTGTCAGCAGAAAATTCTGCGTTGTAGTTGCTCAGTTATGAGAGTTATCACCCTACGTGCGATGCAGTAAATTCCGTAACGTAGTGGTTGAGATACCTCAGTAGCTTTATGTTGGCGTTAGTTATAATCGCCCGTGATGGTTAAATTGTTTCGAGGGTATACATAGGGTTTTTTAAAGAAATTGTAAAATTTGAATAAGTTGTAAATTGCTACATTAGTACATGTTATATTACATTGCCTTGTTGCACTAACTTGTTTATTTGTTGTATAGCCTATTTACATTCCATTGAGTACTACTGTGGACGAGACGACGACATTTTGTTTTATATATATATAGGTGGGCGACTCATGAAATGTGATGATGTAAATCATGTGTATGTGATGAATATGTAAATTGTGGAAAAGTAATTGACAGGACCCTTCCCAGACCTTATCTAAGCTCTCGTCTGGAGGATCCTACCGGGCACTTCAACGGACTCCTCGAAACCGACTCGTCGGATCGAAGACATCCGGGAAGCGAACCCTAACTTTCTTCTCCGGTTTACTAGTTAAAACTTAGCGATTTAAATTTTTATCGTCACTGGTTGGGAGTGTTAAACATTTTCTTTGATTCTATTTCAAATTCATTTTATAAATTTTCGGCAGCATAACGGCTACGTTTTTGATAAACCAAAATTTCACCTGTAAGGAAAACAACACTTCGACTATTTCTGAACACCTCCCAACTTCTTTAATTCTCAATCATGCATCATTCATCACAATTTCATAAGCATAACAATAAGCTTTAATGCCGAGTATACATATATGAATCATATATAGTATGCATGAATATATTTACATTTTACAAATTCAACATCATTCAAATTCAAAATATACATGATTAAATACATATACGTAAATGTTTCTAATCATCTTGTGCGATCTCCCACCTATATATATATATACAAAAATCTTGATCTCGTCCGGCGGGCACGCAATAAAACAAATGAGCTACAAAATAAACAATGGGTTAGCGCAACAAGGATATATATAATATCTCATACACTAACATAAGAATTCGTTATTTATTTCAAGTTTTACAATTTCTTTAAATTCTTCCATGTGTATCCTTGACTCATTCTAACCATCACGGGTGATTATAACTAACGCCAATCATGAAGCTATTAAAGTGTCTCGACCACTACGTTACGGAATTTACTGCATCGTACGTAGGGCGCTACATCTATTTACTGAGCAACTACAATGCGGAATTCTCTGCAATCGCAAATGTAGTGCTAAATCTCTAAACGACTACGAGCGGAATTTACTGCATCGTTTCGTAGCGCTAACTATCAACTAACCAACTACGAGCGGAATTGTCTGCATCGCAACGTAGCGCTATACTTTTCTATAAACTGAGCGATTACGGATGGAATTCTCTGCGTCGTCACATAACGCTAACTCTCATGACTTTTAAGGTATACACATGGGTTTTATAATCCACTTCTCTAGTGTCAAAGCACAAAACTCTATAGTTTTAAAATCTCTAAACACTTTTATCATTTCATTCCCTTTAAAAGAAACTTAGTATAAATTTCTATCTCTATATAGGTTCCATAGGAACCTATACATTCACACTTTAATTTGATATAAGAAATCAATTTCATTCTCTTTTACTACTTACTACCATGTTCATTACCAAACATCAAGCATTTGTATGAGATTGGAAAAGATCTTAAGTGGCGAACCACTTACCTCAAGGCCGCGTCGCTCCGCGTCAAGCATTTCAACGAGGCTCCTGGACGCCACTCACGTGCTCGTCACCTACACAACATTTTCTCTTCATTACTATTAACAAAAACCTCCATTTCTCAACTATATGCTAGGAATTCCCAACTATGCCCAATTCTCTCTATATAGCTCTTAACTCGTTTCTAATTCAACCGAGACTCTCAAATCCCGATTTTTGTGGAAAATTTTTAGTTTTGGACCCCTAGGGATATCCCCACACGGTCCGTTTACTTGTCGGAGGCTTAAAACGAAAAATCATAATTTTTATTTAAAATGGACAGCCCTTGACAGAACAGACGATAACCTGCTGCTCGGGGCTCCGTTTTCCTTCGTTCTTTTTCCTATGGCTCACTTATCTCATATTCTAACCACACGTTAAATTTCATTGGAAAATATTATCGTTTGCTAGGTCAAATCTAAGGAAAACGCCCATTTTTCGGGCATTTTCTAGCACGTTTAGTGCGTGTTTTATATATTTTCCGTTTCGGATTAGTGACGCTAGTTTTTCTTCCATAGATAAGCTTCATGTAACTAATAATGATGAACCAAACTCAAACCATGCAATAAAAATTGTATTAGGATAGTCGTTTCACTTCTCAGAGCTCTAACGGCACTATTTTGTGCATAACTTGCACAATTTTTATCGGATTCGATCCGTTCCAAAACCTATGGTTTTCTATGGTTCCTAGGTATCATTTGAGGTGTAGAACACCCCCAAATAAGTCAAATATAGTCAGGTCTCCTCTAGCTCAAAATTCAGCTCGGGATTGATAAAGTTGCTTAAACTATCTCTTTGTAACTCTACATGCTTCCGTATGATTTTCTAATCCTTTTTGTGCCAAATTTTGGGTTCAAAACCACTTATTTTCAGAGCTTATTTACTGCTCTTCAAGCCCTTAACACCCACACAAACATAACTTGGTCACTTGAAAACTCAAACTTCACTCACACATTTTATCAACTAGTTGGAGGGTGTGAGGGCTGATTTTCGTTTCTATTGTGATCAAGATTTTAACAGCCCATGTTTACACTCCTAAGCTATCATTAACACACAACAAATCAACACTTAAGTCCCTACATCAATCACTTAGGGTTCTACACAAATTTCATGTGTAAAACCTTCAGCACAAGACAATAAAAATCTGCCCAGAAATTTCAGCTCAACAAATTTCAGATTTTTAGCTAAAAGAATGAGAAGATGTGAGGATTCTTACTTGGTTCTTGATTTAGAGAGTTGAAAGGGACTTGGGAGAGGTCTTAGAGAAGAGATTTGAGGCTTGAATGAGCTGGAAAGGTTGCTTCTTCTTCCACTTTTCTGGTGGCTGTCCAGAATTTCTGCTGCTGTCATGTTTTTCGGTTTTGCTTCAGTTGTTGCTGCTGGTTGCTTCCTCTTGAGCACGACCAGCTGCTGATCTTCCTCTTCTCTTCATGCCTTCTTCTTCTCTTCTTATGGCCTTTCACTTATGGTCTTCTTCTTTTCGGTTTTGGTCTTGGTTTCTGCACATTTCTGGTGTTTTCTTACAGCAGCAGCTTGCTGTCTCGTTTTGTCTTTGCTCTCTCTCACGGCCTCCTCTTGTTTGCACGACTGAAGAGCTCTTGTTTGCTGAAAAAATTTTCAGCAAAGGGTTATATTTATACTTATTGAACTTCTCATAATTGCACCTTTACCCCATCTCTTTTAATTTCACTTCAATCTCCTATCTTTTCTTTGTTTTTCATGGTTGCCCTTCTCTTTTGTTTTTAAATTTTCTTTCATCATTTTCTTTATGTTTTATGTATTATATATATATATGCATACATACCTCATTAATATTTTATGAAGAGCCAAGCTTGTCTTTGGATTTATTTTAATTATCAACTATCTCTTTAATTAAATTATAGTTAGAAATTAACTAACCATTCTAAATAACACATCCTAAATTGCACTTACTAGTATTGTTTTCTTTCGCTTGTCTCTCCTTTGCGGATGTGTTATTTTACTCTTCATTAATATTTTTCCTTACTAATTTGATTGTTATGAAGTTCTAGAATGGGCGTTCACGAAATCGATAAGTCAATTTAGATTAATACTAACTTGATTTTATTGCAATGCTACTTAATTTTTTTATGGTCGACGAATTTCGTCGTACTCTTAATTTAATGACTTTCTGAGGCCATGAAGTTCAATTAATTAATTGTAGGGATTTATATTATCTCCCTAATCTAGCTTCTAACACTAGGGATTCATAAGTCGAGACTAGGGGTTTACAATTTCTTCCCCCCTTATGAAAATTTCGTCCTCGAAATTTTTAAATTGTGTACCTTAGTCAAACAACTGAGGATATTGGGCACGCATCTGTGCTTTGGGCTCCCATGTAGCCTCTTTTGACCCATGATTTCACCATAGCACTTTCACTAGCGGAATCACCTTATTACACAACACTTGATCTCTACGATCTATAATCTCTACTGGATGCTCCTCGTAGGTCAAGTTTTCCTTCAACTGAACTGGTTGCTCTTTAAGAATGTGTGAAGGGTCAGTTATATACTTGCGAATCATGGAGACGTGGAATACGTCATGGACATTGGCTAGCTCTGACGGTAACTTTAATCGATAAGCCACTTCACCCACCTTGTCTACTATCTCATATGGGCCTATGTATCATGGGCTCAACTTCCCACGCTTCCTGAATCTCAAAATACCCTTCCAGGGTGAGACTCGTAAGAATACTCTATCACCCACTTCAAACTTCAAGTCTCTTCTTCGATTGTTCGCATAGATTTTCTGCCTGTCATTTGCTATCTTCAACCGCTCTCTTATCATATTTACTTTCTCGATTGTATCTTGGACAATCTCTAGGCCAATTAATCTTCTCTCCCCCACTTTATCCCAACAGACTGGGGTTCTACACTTTCTGTCATACAACGCCTCATACGGTGCCATACCAATACTCGACTGGTAGCTATTGTTGTAGGCAAACTCTATCAATGCTAGGTAATTATCCCAGCTCCCTTTGAATTCCATCACACAGGCTCTCAATATATCTTCGAGAGTCTGGATGGTTCTCTCTGATTGGCCATCTGTCTGTGGGTGAAAAGCAGTACTGAAATGTAATCTGGTGCCCATAGCATCTTGTAGCTTCGGCCAGAATCGAGAAGTGAAGCGAGAATCTCTATCTGATACAATAGACACTGGTGCGCCATGTAGCCTCACAATCTCATCTACATACAACTGTGCATATCTTTCTAGAGAATACGTTTGATTAACAGCAATGAAGTGGGCCGACTTTGTCAGTCAATCTACGATAACCCAAATGGCATCATGTCCACGCTGTGTCCTGGGAAGTCCTGTCACGAAATCCATCGTGATCTTTTCCCACTTCCACTCAGGAATGGAAAGAGGTTGTAGTAAACCTACTGGTTTCTGATGCTCAATCTTGATCTGTTGACAAGTTAGACAATTGGATACGAACTCTGCTATCTCTTTTTTCATACCTCTCCACCAGTAGTGGTCTCTTAGAGTCCGATACATCTTCGTACTTCCTGGATGCATAGCATATGCAGAGAAGTGTGTCTCTTCCATGATTTCTTTCTTCAAATCTGCTACATCTGGGACACACAGTCTCTGGCCCAATACTAGCATTCCATCACTTCGCAAAGTGAAGCTACTTTGCTGTCCAGCCTCTATCTTGCTTCTCAATTTCATCAAATACTGATCACGAGCTTGCAAGTCTCTAACTCTGTCTACTAATACTGGTCGAACATGGAAAGCTGCTAATAAGGCACATGACTCTGTTGTCTCCAAACTGACCCCCATAGATTTCAATTCTACTAACATCAACAAGCATTCTGCTTTAAGCTGGGCTAGGGAACTAGAGGACTTCCTACTTAGTGCATCTGCTACTACATTTGCCTTGCCTGAGGCATCGCAATATACTGTAAATCCCTCACTTCCTGAGGGAAGTGTAAGCACTAATTCAGTAGTTAGCCTTTGCTTTAACTTATCGAAACTATTCTGACAGGCTTTTGACCAAATGAACTTCTCTTCTTTTCTTGTTAACTTGGTCAGTGGAGTAGCTATCTTTGAGAACCTTTCTACGAACTTTCTGTAGTAACTAGCTAAACCCAAGAAACTTCTGACTTCTGTTACACTTGTAGGTGGCTTCCAACCTATAATAGCTTCTATCTTCTGGGGATCTACCGAAATACCCTTTGAGGATACCACATGTCCCAAAAATGCCACACGATCTAGCCAAAACTAGCACTTACTGAACTTTGCATAAAGCTGATGCTCTCTCAGAGTCTGCAACACAATCCTCAAGTGTTCTGCGTGCTCCTCTCTACTACCTAAATATACCAGGATGTCATCGATGAAGACTATCACAAACTTGTCTAATTAGGGTCTGAAGACACGGTTCATCAGATCCATAAAAGCTGCTGGGGCATTGGTTAAGCCGAATGGCATCACCAAAAACTCATAATGCCCATATCAAGTCCTGAAGGCCGTCTTGGAAACATCTTCCCTACGCACCTTCAGCTGATGATACCCTGACCATAGATCTATCTTCGAGAAGACCTTAGCTCCCTGTAGCTGGTCGAACAAGTTGTCGATTCTTGGCAGTGGATACTGATTCCGGATGGTTACTTTGTTTAGCTGTCTATAATCAATACACAAACGGAGGCTTCCATCTTTCTTCTTTACAAACAACACCGGAGCTCCCCACGGTGATGTACTAGTCTTAACGAAGCCTTTGCTCAACAACTCTTCCATTTGCACTTTCAATTCCTTTAACTCTGCTGGTGCCATCTGATACGGAGCTATAGAGATGGGCTCTGTGCCAGGTGCTAGCTCAATCTCGAACTCAATCTCTCTATCCAGAGGTAGTCCTGAAAGGTCCTTGGGAAATACATCAGGGAACTCGTTCACCACAGGAACTTCGGTCATTTGTAACTCAGTACTGTCAGCTTCTATGGCATACACCAAGTATCCCTGGCATGCCTTACGGAGCATCTTGTTTGCTCGGAGCACGCTTACTAAGCTTGTAGAGAGTATTTTTCACTCTCCACAAAAGACCACATCTGGTTCCCCAGGCTTGCTGAACTGAACCTCTTTTCTATAGCAATCTATAGTCGCGCGATGCTTGGATAACCAATCCATGCCCAAAATGATGTCAATGTCATGAATATCGAGTACTATTAGATTAACCTCGAACTCATGACTTGCTATAGTCACCTTACTTCCCATGTAAGCTCTATCCACAATCAGCGAATCACTTGTGGGAAGTGACACTACCATGCTACACTTGGTCGGACTCAACTCTATCCCGACTCTATCTATGAACTCTTGAGAAATAAAAGAATGGGTGGCTCCTAGGTCCACCAATACATGAGCATCAGTATCAAATAGAGAGATGGTACTTGTGACCACATCTGGTGTAGCATCTGCCGCCTGCTGGGTCACTATATATACTCTGACGGCCTGACTGCGAGGTCTACCTGTCGGTGTTCTGGAAGGTCTACCAGGCTGTCCTCTAGGGGGTATATCTCTACCTGTACTAGGACAGTCTCTCATAAAATGGCCCTCCTATCCACACCGAAAGCATCCGGTCTTGCCCTGTAGGCACTCACCGTAGTGTAACCGGCTACACCTACCACACACTGGTCGGCTTCTCCAGCTCTGCTGGCTCCTGGACCCTGTTGATGAACGAATAGGACTTTGACTAGTCTGGGGTCTCTGGCTCTGCTGCCGACTCTGTGACCATGCTGGGTGCTGACCACTCTTGGGTACTTTACTGGACTCTCCCTGATGGCTACCGGTCCAACTTCGCTTTTGACTGAATTGCGCCTTTGACTTCAAGGCGATCTGGGCGCTCTGCTCAACTCTGGTGGCTGCCTCCACCAGTGGTCCATACCGAGTATGTGTAACGGATGTTACTATGGTTCTGATCGTAGGATTGAGGCCTGCCATAAATCTGCTAATCTTCTGTTCTTCATTCTCAGCAATGTGAGGAACTAGACGAACTAGCTCGGAGAATCTCTTTTCATACTCGGTCACTGTAGAGTCCCTCTGGTCTAGCCTGTAAAATTCCTCAATCTTTTTATCTCTGTAAACCTTTGAGAAAAACTTATCTAGGAACTCTTTCTTGAAGCCTTCCCACGATACTCTTGCTGGATGCGCTCTCTGATGCGCCTTCCACCAATCTTTGGCTCGATCCTTCAGCAGGAAAGCTGAGTAGACGACCATCTGATCCTCTGTGCAGCCTATAACCTGAAATATTTCTTCGTTCGTCACTAGCCATGACCATGCTATCTCGGGGTTTCCAGTCCCGTCATATTGCTTAGCGCCTAACCTGATGGCGCGCTCTAATGTCGCTCCTGTTTCCCGCGATTGCTGAAGAACTGTTGCTAGCAGCTGGGCCATATGCTCCATCTGCCCCGGATTAGGTCCTGGGGCAGGCTCTGATCTTGCTGGCTGTGATGGCCCTGGGTGTGAGGAACTAGTTGACACGTTGACAGACTCGTCAACCTGCTCTCTATCTGGTGTAGGTGCCTCTGCGGCAGCTTGTCTCGTCCTCGAACGATCTCTACGCTGCATGACTATAGATGTACTTAATACACTAATAGCCAAAAATCAAAATTGAAGTTTAGCAAACTAGCTCAATAAAGTCTGGCGTGATAATTTCATGCAATATTAATTTAAACTCTCATGCATAAACTTTTACTTAGCAACTTGCTTCGAAGCATATTCATAACATGCTGAATTTAATTACTATAACTTATACTTTAACTTATGCAATCGATGAAAGCATAACATCTCAAAATCTTTAAAAGAATGCATGCACATAATAACTTCGTGCCTTAAGCATAACTAGTGCACAATTTGTGCGGAATAGTTCAAACTTTCCTCTGAAAACTTTTTCTTAACTGAACGAGAACCGGGCTCTGATACCAACTTGACAGGACCCTTCCCAGACCTTATCTAAGCTCTCGTCTGGAGGATCTTACCGGGCACTTCAACGGACTCATCGAAACCGACTCGTCGGATCGAAGACATCCGAGAAGCGAACCCTAACTTTCTTCTCCGGTTTACTAGTTAAAACTTAGCGATTTAAATTTTTATCGTCACTGGTTAGGAGTGTTAAACATTTTCTTTGATTCTATTTCAAATTCATTTTATAAAATTTTCGGCAGCATAACGGCTACGTTTTTGATAAACCAAAATTTCACCTCTAAGGAAAACAACACTTCGACTATTTCTGAACACTTCCCAACTTCTTTAATTCTCAATCATGCATCATTCATCACAATTTCATAAGGATAACAATAAGCTTTAATGTCGAGTATACATATATGAATCATATATAGTATGCATGAATATATTTACATTTTACAAATTCAACATCATTCAAATTCAAAATATACATGATTAAATACATATACGTAAATGTTTCTAATCATTTTGTGCGATCTCCCACCTATATATATATATATAGCAAAAATCTTGATCTCGTCTGGCGGGCACGCAATAAAACAAATGAGCTACAAAAGAAACAATGGGTTAGCGCAACAAGGATATATATAATATGTAAACCCCTAGTCTTAATCTATAATCTCCTAGTGTTAAAAGATGGATTAGAGAGTTAAAATAAATCTCTATATTAAATTAATTGAATTTCATGATATTAGAGATGTAAAAATTTAAGGTTGACGACGAAATTCGTCAACTATAAAATTTTTAGTAGCATTGCAATAAAATCAAGTTAGTATTAATCTAAATCGATTCATCGATTTTGTGAACGTTCATCCTAGAACTTCACAATAATCAAATTAGTAAGGAAAAATATTAATGAAGAGTAAAATAACACATTCGTAAACAAGAGACAAGCGAAAGGAAACAATACTAATAAGTGCACAATTGAGAATTTAGAATGTGTTATTTAGAATGGTTAATTATGTAAACTCCTAGCTCTGACTGCTAAAATCCCAACGTTAGAAATTAAGTTAGAGAGATAATATATAACTCTCTACATTTAATTGATTTAATTTCATAGTCTCCGAAATTTATTCATTTAGAATACGACGAAATTCGTTGTATTAAAAAGTTTAGTAACGCCCCAATGAAAATCCAAGTCAAGAAATCCAAGATGTTAGTGAATGATAATCGAATTAAAATTCAATTAAAAAAGAGAGTCAAGATTAATAAAATAAGCTTAGCGTTTTTAAAATAAAAATTCTAGCGAGATGAAAATCAAATGAGAAATGAAATAAATACGGAAGAATCAAGAGGGGTTGCCATGAAAGAATAACAAGACCATGAGTTGAAATGGAAATAAAAAGAAGATGGGGTATGATGTAATTAAGAAGAGTTGATGACTATATAATCAACCATTAGCTGAAAATTTTTTCAGCAAAAACAAGTGTAGCTGTCGAGAGAAGAACCGAGAGAGTTCGAGAGAAAAATAGTGAAGCTGCTGCGTGAAAGGAAGAAGGAAGATCAACCAGCCGTGAGAGCACCCAGGACCAGACCTTAACACGCAAGAGCAAGAGCAGAACAGCAAGAAGTCGAGCAAGAAGACAGCAACGCAGAAGCAAGATCGCGAGCTGGACGCGAGCAGATTCGTGATCGCGAGAACGGTTGCGGATGAGGGGCTGTTGACTGCGAACTGCAGCAGCTGGATAGCCAAGGACGAGGAAGGAGGTGCTCTAGCCATTGCTGGACGTGGGAGGTATGAGCAGGAGCAGAACCAGACGAGCAGAACGCGAGCTGGTCGCGAAGCACAATCGCGAGCAGAATCGCAACGAGCTGGTCGGCCAGGGAAGAAAGAACCTCCCAACCAGCCTCCCATCTTCTCAATCCACCTCTTAGGGTCCCTAGTAAGTCATCCAAACTCTCCAAACCAGCCCTAAGCGGGATTACAACCATTTCTCTTTTTATTTTTCTGCTGAAACAGAACAACAGTGCTAACAGTTTCTTAGTTGTAATTCTTGATTGTTTTTGTTGATAAATGCTCTTTAAATCTTGTTAGAAACTCATGTGAGTGTTATGGAATCATGAGAGATGATTTTTGTGTGTAATTGATGCCTTAAAATGATGTAAAAGGGCTGTTATACCCACCATCAAAAATAGAACCGAAAATGGTGTTTTATGCACACAAAGTGATTGAGAAAAGTGTTGAGTGAATTTTGAGCACTCTAATGACCAAATTAGATTTATGTTTGTATTATAGACTTGAAGGGCAGTAGTTAGATCTTAAAATTTGATGGTTTTGAAACCAATTTAAAGCCTCAAAGAGGTTAGAAAAATTTAGAGAAGTGTTTAGAGATTTCAAAGACATTGTTATAGCCAAAAATGTGATTCTCGAGCTCAAATTTGAGCTAGAGGAGACCTGACCATATTTGGCTTATTTGGGGGTGTTCCACACCTCAAATGATGCCTAGGAACCATAGAAAACCATAGGTTTTGGAACGGATCGAATCCGATAAAAATTGTGCAAGTTATGCACAATATAGTGCCGTTAGAGCTCTGAGAAGTGAAACAGTTAGCTTAATGCAATTTTTATGACACGAAATGAGTTTAGTTAGTCATTATAAGTTAAATGAAGCTTAGTTATGGAATAAAATCTAGCGTCGCTAATCCGAAACCAAGAGTTTACAAAACGTGCATTAAATTGCACCCGAAAGTGTCCAAAACGGACGTTTTCATTAGATTTGACATAGCAAACGATAATATTTCTCAATGAAATTTGTCGTGTGACTAGAATGTGATGTAAGTGAGCCGTAGGAAAAAGAACAAAGGAAAACGGAGCCCCGAGCAGCAGGTTACATCTGTTATGTCAAGGGCTGTCCATTTTAATTAAAATTGTGATTTTTCGTTTTAAGCCTCCGACAAGTAAACGGACTGTGTGGGGACATCCCTAGGGGTTCAAAACTAAAACTTTTCCATAAAAATCGGGATTTGAGAGTCTCGGTTGAATTAGAATCGAGTTAAGAGTTATATAGAGAAAATTGGGCATAGTTGGGAATTCTAGCGTATAATTGAGAAATGGAGGTTTTTGTTAATAGTAATAAAGAGAACTTGTTGTGTAGGTGACGAGCACGTGAGCGGCGTCCAGGAGCCTCGTCGAGACACTTGACGCGGCCTTGAGGTAAGTGGTTCGCCACTTAATAGCTTTTTAAATTGTTATGCAAATTCTTAATGATGTTAAATGACTATATTAGCTATGTAATAAAAGAAATCGAAAATGATATTTATTAAGGTAGTTAAAGTTTAAGCGTATGGATTCTTATGGAATCCATATGTTACTAGAAATGATAATGAGTTGCATGTAAAGAAAATGGAATAAGAGAGTTTGCAAGATATTCAAACTAAAGTCATTTGTACTTTTGCACTTAAAGAAATTTAGTATGAAAACCATGTGTATACCTTATAAGTTAATGAAATTTAGCATTACGTGACGACGCAGAGAATTCCGTCCGTAATCGCTCAGTTTATAGAAAAGTATAGCGCTACGTTGCGATGCAGACAATTCCGCACGTAGTTGGTTAGTTGACAGTTAGCGCTACGACGCGATGCAGTAAATTCCGCTCGTAGTCGTCTAGAGATTCAGCACTACATTTGCGATGCAGAGAATTCCGCATTGTAGTTGTTCAGTGAATAATTTAGCGCCCTACGTACGATGCAGTAAATTCCGTAACGTAGTGGTTGGGATGCATTAGTAAGCTTCACGTTGGCGTTAATTAAAATCGCCCGTGATGGTTAGAACGAGTCAAGGGTATACATAGAGAGTTTTAAAGAAAATTTTAAGATTTATAAATTGTATGTTAGTATGTGTGATATGATATCCTATGATGTTATCTCACTAACTTGTTGTTCGTTTTGTAGCTTGTTTGTTTTCATTACCCGCCACCGCCGGACGAGACCAACTTTTGCTTTGTATATATACATCTATAGGTGGGCAATCGCGCAAGACACTGGAATACATTTTTGTATATGAAATTAATTGTGTATATTTTGAATTTAAATGATGTAGGAATTGTACAAGTGATAACTATTCTTGCATTTATACATAGGGTGCATTTATGAATCTTATGAATTGTTTATGCTTATGAAATTGTGATGAATGATGCATGATTGAGAATTAAAGAAGTTGGGAGGTGTTCAGAAATAGTCGAAGTGTTGTTTTCCTTACAGGTGAAATTTTTGGTTTATAAAAAATGCAGCTGTTATGCTGCCGAAATTTTTATAAAACGAATTTGAAATAGAATTAAAGAAAATGTTTAACACTCCCAACCAGTGACGATAAAAATTTAAATCACTAAGTTTTAACGAGTAAACCGGATACAGAAAGATAGGGTTCGCTTCCCGGATGTCTTCGATCTGACGAGTCGGTTTCGAGGAATCCGTTGAAGTGCCCGGCAGGATCCTCCAGACGAGAGCTTAGATAAGGTCTGGGAAGGGTCCTGTCATAATATCTCATACACTAACATAAGAATTCGTTATTTATTTCAAGTTTCACAATTTCTTTAAATTCTTCCATGTGTATCCTTGACTCATTCTAACCATCAAGGGCGATTATAACTAACGCCAATCGTGAAGCTACTAAAGTGTCTCGACCACTACGTTATGGAATTTACTGTATCGTACGTTTGGGCGCTACATCTATTTACTGAGCAACTACAATGCGGAATTCTCTGCAATCGCAAATGTAGTGCTAAATCTCTAGACGACTACGAGCGGAATTTACTGCATCGTTTCGTAGCGCTAACTATCAACTAACCAACTACGAGCGAAATTGTCTGCATCGCAACGTAGCGCTATACTTTTCTATAAACTAAGCGATTACGGACGGAATTCTCTGCGTCGTCACGTAATGCTAAATCTCATGACTTTTAAGGTATATACATGGGTTTTATAATCCACTTCTCTAGTGCCAAAGCACAAAACTCTATAGTTTTAAAATCTCTAAACACTTTTATCATTTCATTCTCTTTAAAAGCAACTTAGTATAAATTTCTATCTCTATATAGGTTCCATAGGAACCTATACATTCACACTTTAATTAGATATAAGAAATCAATTTCATTCTCTTTTACTACTTACTACCATGTTCATTACCAAACATCAAGCATTTGCATGAGATTGGAAAGGATCTTAAGTGGCGAACCACTTACCTCAAAGCCGCGTCGCTCCGCGTCAAGCGTCTCGACGAGGCTTCTGGACGCCGTTTACATGCTCGTCACCTACGCAACATTTTCTCTTCATTACTATTAACAAAAACCTCCATTTCTCAACTATATGCTAGGAATTCCCAACTATGCTCAATTCTCTCTATATAGCTCCTAACTCGTTTCTAATTCAACCGAGACTCTCAAATCCCGATTTTTGTGGAAAAGTTTTAGTTTTGGACCCCTAGGGATATCCCCACACGGTCCGTTTACTTGTCGGAGACTTAAAACGAAAAGTCACAATTTTATTTAAAATGGACAGCCCTTGACAGAACAGACGATAACCTGCTGCTCGGGGCTCCGTTTTCCTTCGTTTTTTTTCCTATGGCTCACTTATCTCATATTCTAACCACACGTCAAATTTCATTAGAAAATATTATCGTTTGCTAGGTCAAATCTAAGGAAAACGCCCATTTTTCAGGCATTTTCTAGCACGTTTAGTGCGTGTTTTGTATATTTTCTGTTTCGGATTAGCGACGCTAGTTTTTCTTCCATAGCTAAGCTTCATTTAACTAATAATGATGAACCAAACTCAAACCATGCAATAAAAATTGCATTAGGATAGTCGTTTCACTTTTCAGAGCTCTAACGGCACTATTTTGTGCATAACTTGCACAATTTTTATCGGATTCGATCCGTTCTAAAACCTATGGTTTTCTATGGTTCCTAGGCATCATTTGAGGTGTAGAACACCCCCAAATAAGTCAAATATAGTTAGGTCTCCTCTAGCTCAAAATTCAGTTCGGGATTGACAAAGTTGCTTAAACTATCTCTTTGCAACTCCACATGCTTCCCTATGATTTTCTAATCCTTTTTGTGCCAAATTTTGGGGTCAAAACCACTTATTTTCAAAGCTTATTTACTGCTCTTCAAGCCCTTAACACCCACACAAACATAACTTGGTCACTTGAAAACTCAAACTTCACTCACACATTTTATCAACTAGTTGGAGGGTGTGAGGGCTGATTTTCGTTTCTATTGTGATCCAGATTATAACAGCCCATGTTTACACTCCTAAGCTATCATTAACACACAACAACTCAACACTTAAGTCCCTACATCAATCACTTAGGGTTCTACACAAATTTCATGTGTAAAACCTTCAACACAAGACAATAAAAATCTGCCCAGAAATTTCAGCTCAACAAATTTTAGATTTTTAGCTAAAAGAATGAGAAGATGTGAGGATTCTTACTTGGTTCTTGTTATATGTATTTTTCAGACTCATTAAATGGGCTGGTAAAAGCCCAATTTAGGCCCATTTAAGACCCAATAAGAAGGCTCGATAAGGTCAACTTAGTCAAAGCCCGTCAGACGAGGCCCAGTATTGACTCTAAGCCCAGCAAGCTCTTCAGCTCGCTCAAGGAAATTCTCCAACTGGCATCAACAGACCCATAAGCACAGCCAGGTCGTAGCTCGCCTCATGCACAACTCGCCTCTTAGCGAGCTCGAGCTCGAGACCGCCATAGTAAGCAGCTCGTCCAAGAGCGTAATAAATGCAGTATCTTCCAGAAACAGGCAGTTACCAAGTTCAACAATGATTCTCTCTCCGAATATGGCAATTACCCAGTCAAACCGTGATTTCCTCATCGGATATGGAGATCTATTCAAATTCAAATTCAAATCAACCTTATCTTGAGATAATTACAGTAATTTCCTGATATTATTCAAACATATTAGGAAGTATAACTAATGTATAATTCTTTTCCTTATTTTTCCTGATTATTTGGGAAGTGTAATTAATTCAGGATTCTTTTCCTAATTTGCTACAACCAGAATTGTAACACCTCTTTCCCTATAAATAGGAATTAAAATCATTGTTACAGATAGAGAGAATAATTAATAATATACTGTCACTCTGCAGAATTTAAGAGAAAGACAGTCGTGGACGTAGGCCTATTATTGCCGAACCATGTAGAAGTTTGGTGTCCCTTGTTTGATTCCTGGTTTTTGTCTATATTCTTTCTTGGTATTTGTGTTTTCTCACATTGATTGCATGTATTGAGCATTGATTACTTGTCGACTGAAATCCAACGTCGACATTTTGGCGCTAGAGGAAAGGCCCAAACTGCAGTCTTAATCATCTCAGTTCATCAATTTCTGACAATATGGTAAGAACCAGAAAAACCAAGTATGTGGGCTCAAGGACCGACCAGGCAGATAGCCAGCCCAATCACCATCAACTTGATGCGCAGCAGGTAGAGGACGCACCCATATATGCAGCAGGCATGTCCCACGGCCAGGCAATCGGTGCTGCAGCAGGCATCCCTCCTCTACCTCTTCGTCAGCCCGTTCCAGTGGCCCCAGTAGTTGATGGACAACAGGAGTGGCATGAGAGACAACAGGCGTTGGAGAATACGGTCAGACGGCTCGTAGAGGCCGTCAACATGCTGGTGCAGACTCAAACACAGAACGTGCCAGCGGTGGAGGTTCAGGCACCAAGGCACGTGCCCCAGCCGCATGAAGCGATGCAAGTGCCCGAGAGGCTGGCAAGGGAAATCCAATGACCTGCAGGATCAGCTCGTTCCTCCAATGCGCGTTCCAGAGCCGGACACCCTGTTAGTGAAGAAAGGGAGGTCGCTCGTTCAGCTAGCCTGATGGTAAGGCCGAGCCATGATGGATGCCAACGAGCAGAGGTCGGGCATGAAAGAGTTAGAGCCGCAGCTCGAAATGTTAATGAAGTGCATGGATGACATGCGGGGTCTCATCAGCCTAGAGGTTGGCTCGAAGAGCACGAGAGGTATGACCCAGAACATCCTTCTCCGAGCTGCGACCACATGAGGAGATACGAGCTCCGAGACCCACAAGTAGAAGAGCTCCTTCAAAGGGTCCAGCAATTGGAGGCACGACCTGGAGCCCCGGAGCAGCGTGGGTACTATGGGGGAAGGACTCCCTTCACAAGGGAGATTGAGACACAGCCTCTCCCCCTGAGGTTCAAGATGCCAAACATTCAGCAGTACAATGGGGACAGTGACCCATATGACCATCTAGACGCTTTCAACGTTCAGATGGATCTGCAGACAGGAAATCCAATAGTGAAGTGTCGAGTATTCCCAGCTACATTGGGGGATATTCCGAGGACGTGGTTCAAGAATCTCCCAGCTCGCAGCATAGGAAGTTGGGAGCAATGCCAACAGAAGTTTGTTGGTCAGTACAGGGCACTGAGAAGGCAGCTCGCTCCATCCTGCCACCTAGCTACCATCTTTCAGCATCAGGGTGAGTCGTTGAAGGAATACATCACCAGGTTTAGACGCGAGGTCGCGAATGTTGAGCATCCATTAGATGAAAGCATATTGACAGCGATCTCAGCTGGGCTGCGCAAGGATGGAAAGTTATATGAAAGTATTTACAAGTCCCCAGTAAAGGATCTGAGAGAGTTCTACGAGCGAGCTGCGAAAGAGATCAGGTGGGAAGAGACCTTCGGCCCGAAGAAGCAGAACCAGAAGAATGAAGCGGGCAATTCCAGCCAGCCAAAGAGGAGAAACAATGGTCGGAACGAAGAAGGAAGAAATATTGGCTCAAGTAACCAGATCGCCAAGAGAGCGAGGAGAGAGCCAAGGTATGAGCGACCTCAACATCAAGGTTGCCATGAAGGATACAGCGTCCTGACGGCATCACCGGACAGGATTTACGCTGCGGAACGAAATAAGGAGGATTTTGGGAGGTCCAATCCTATAAGGGCTCCCGTTCAGCAAAGAGATCAGAACAAGTTCTATGCCTATCATAATGAGGTCGGGCACAGTACTTCAGATTGCTGGGCGTTGAAGAACGCCATTGAGAAATTGATCAGGCGAGGTCGCCTGGGAGAATATGTGGCAAGACTTGCTGACCAGCGACCTCACCAGCAATGACCTCAGCAGCAACAGCCAACACACCAACAACAACCCCAGCGAGCTTCCGAGCAAGGTCAGGAACCTGCGGTAAGAACCATTTTTACCATTTATGGTGGCCCCCATATCGCAGGTGACTCCAACAGATCGCATGAGAGATACGTCCGAGAGGCAAATCATTCGTTTCAGCTCAATAGGTCGGAGGGACCTGCCAAAATAGCAAAGCCGACCTCGGACGAGATTGTATTTACAGATGAAGATGCTAGAGGAGTGATCTGGCCTCATAACGATGCGTTGGTTATACGAGCTAAAATCAGCAATATGGAAGTTAGGCACATCATGATTGATACTGGAAGCTCGGTGAACGTGATGTATAGGAGCTGTTTTGATCAGATGGGGCTGCGAGCAGAACAAATGAGACCATCCCCGGAGCCTTTATTTGGCTTCACTGGAGATGCTGTAGTACCAGTGGGGCAGATTAAGTTACCATTGACTCTCGAGGAGATAGGTCGTCAGGCCACAGCCCTGACAGACTTCTTAATAATTGATTGCCCATCAGCATATAATGTGGTCCTTGGAAGACCTGCCATGAACGAGTTGGACATGGTTACTTCAACCAGAACTCTGACAGTAAAGTTCCCAACTCCTAATGGCATTGGATGTGTTCGAGGAGAGCAGCACTTAGCCTGGCGTTGTTATGAAGATGCTGTGAAAATGGGCGTAAGAGGAAAGAAAGTGAACGTGGTCTCGGGGGGTGAGCCACGAGCTATGACTGAGAAAGGAGTCAGTCACGACCTGGATCCTCGCGAGGTAGATGCTGACCGAGCTACAGGGCCAGTTAAAGAATTGGAGGATGTCCAGGTCAGCGAGGCGGATCCAGAAAGATGTTTGAAGCTGGGGAGAGGATTAGCTCCAGAACTAAGAACTCAGCTCGTTGACTTCCTGAAGACGAACTTGGATGTGTTTGCATGGAATCATGAGGATATGGTAGGAATAGATCCAAAGGTGATGTCTCACAAGCCAGTTCGCCATTTTAAGATCCTCATTTTAAGCCAGTTCACCAGAAGAGAAGGGCAATGACAGGGGAACGATACTTAGCACTGAAAGAGGAGGTAGACAAGCTGCTGGTTAACAAGTTCATCAAAGAAGCTTACTACACGACCTGGGTTACCAACCCTGTACTAGTTAAGAAAAAGAATGGAAAGTGGAGAACTTGCATCGACTTCACTAACCTGAACAAGGCGTGCCCTAAGGACAGTTTTCCCCTGCCAAGGATAGACCAGCTCGTGGATGCTACTGCTGGCCATGAGCTCTTGAGCTTCATGGACGCGTATTCGGGATATAACCAGATCTCAATGAAACCTGAGGATGAAGAGCACACCTCGTTCATGACTGATCGGGGATTGTATTGGTACAAGGTGATGCCCTTCGGATTAAAGAATGCAGGAGCGATCTACCAACGTTTGGTGAACATGATGTTCGAGAAGCAAATCGGAAAGACCATGGAGGTCTATGTTGACGATATGCTGGTGAAATCCAAGCAGATAGGTGACCATGTTCGCGACCTGAGAGAGATGTTCCAGATTCTGAGGAGCTACCAAAAAATTAAATCCGCTTAAATGTGCGTTTGGAGTAGCTTCTAGGAAGTTTCTGGACTTCATGGTCAATAGTAGGTGGATCGAAGCAAACCCTGAGAAGATCAGAGCACTGAATGACATGAGATCGCCGACCAGGGTGAAAGATGTGCAGAGCCTCAACGACCAGGTCGCAGCACTGAGCAGGTTCATCTCGAAAGCTACAGATAAGTACATCTCTTTCTTTGATATTTTGAAGAAAGCCAAAAACTTCGAGTGGACAGAGCAGTGCGAAACCGCCTTCCAGCAATTGAACGAATACATGGGGCGAGCTCCGCTTCTCTCTAAGCCAAAAGAAGATGAAAAGCTGATCTTATACTTGGGAGTGTCAAAGCAAGCTCTGAGTGCTGCACTAGTGAGGGAAGAAGAAAAGACGCAGTTTCCGGTATATTATGTAAGCAAACGGTTATAGGATGCTGAAACCAGATACTCGCAGATGGAGAAGCTAGTTTATTGCCTGGTGATCGCATCAAGGAAGCTGCGACCTTATTTTTAGGCTCACACAATTGAAATCCTCACTCAATACCCGTTGAAGCAAGTTTTGCAGAAAGCGGACACGTCAGGTCGTTTGTTGAAATGGGCAGTGGAGCTCGCACAGTTCGATATCCAGTTCAAGCTGAGGACGGCTATCAAAGCTCAGGCTCTGGCAGATTTCATTGCAGAATTTACAGGACCTATGGATGATGAAGCTGAATCTTCTGAAGGTCCAGCTTGGGAGCTTTATGTTGATGGATCGTCCAGCGAGTAGAGGGCTGGAGCTGGAATTCTACTCATCAGTCCTGAAGGCCACAAAATCCTCTGTGCTCTAAGGTTTGGCTTCCAGGCGACAAACAATGAGGCTGAGTACGAAGCCTTGCTCGCGGGTCTGCGTTTGGCTAAAGAGATGCGAGCTGAACGCTTGAAAATCTTCAGTGACTCACAGCTCGTCGTCGGCCACGTATTGGGGGAATATCAAGCCAGGGGATCAAAAATGGCCCTCTACCTCTAAAAAGATCACGAGCTGCTAGGTGCATTTCAGAAGTACGAAGTGAAACAGATCCCGCGAGCTCAGAACGCACATGCAGATGCTTTAGCTCTCTTGGCAACCACCCGAGATGCAGACTTTCTTAGGGCAATCCCAATTGAATTCCTACCAGCTCCAAGTATAGAGGAAAAGAATGTGACGATGGCCATAACTGTGCAGCCTGATTCCTGGATGAGCTCTATTCTCAATTATTTGCAGGATGGAAAGCTGTCAAGTAACAAGCTGGAAGCCCGGCATCTACGAGCTAGAGCAGCCAGGTACTGCATCTATGATGATGCACTGTACAAGAAGGGGTTCTCAGCTCCACTATTAAGATGCATTGATGGCCCTAAGTGTGAAACGGTACTAAAGCAGATATATGAAGGCCACTGCGGGAACCACGCTGGGGGGCTATCTCTAGCTCAGAAGGCACTTCGTCAAGGCTTCTACTGGCCCACCATGAGGCAGGACGCCATTAACTTAGTGAAGAAATGCGACAAGTGTCAGAGGTTTGCTCATATTCCGCAAGCTCCACCAGTTTACCTGTAAACCCCTAGCTCCGACTTCTAAAGTCCCAACGTTAGAAATTAAGTTAGAGAGATAAAATATAACTCTCTACGTTTAATTAATTCAATTTCATAGCCTCCAAAATATATTCATTTAGAATACGACGAAATTCGTCGTATTAAAAAGTTTAGTAACTTCCCAATGAAAATCTAAGTCAAGAAATCCAAGATATTAGTAAATGATAATCGAATTAAAATTCGATTTAAAAGAGAGAGCCAAGATTAATAAAATAAGCTTAGCGTTTTAAAATAAATTCTAGCGAGATGAGATTTAAAATCAAATGAGAAACGAATTAAACACGGAAGGATATCGAGGGGTGTTGCCGTGAGAGAGCATCAAGAAAAGGATATGAGAATAAAATTAAAAAGAAATGGGACAAGATGCAAATATTAAAAGTTGTTGATTATAAATATCAATACTTAGCAAATTTTCAGCAGAAATTTCAGCCCCTCTCAGTCAAAAACAGTCACTGCCGAGAGAACAACCGAGAAGCTTCGTGAGAAGGAAAGAGAGGAGAACCAGAAGAGAGAAGAGAGGCAACCAGCAAGCAAGAAGAAGCCTTGAGCAGCAGAAACAGTCCAGAACAAGCAAAGAAGTCGAGCAAGAAGCAGATCCAGCGCGCCAGCAGCTCGCGCGAAGGACAGCTCGCGAGTTGGAGCAGAACAGCTCGTGTGAGGGGGATCCAAGGCAGTAAAACTACAGTTTCTGGGCAGCAAAGGAAGAGGACGAGCAGAAGAGCAGAGGTGCTGGTCTGGTCGAGCAGAAACATAGCAAAAACGGAACAGACCCGACAGCAACGAAAGGACAGCCGTGAGCTGGACGACCAGCAGAGAAAGATAAAGGAAAACAGCTCCTTTCCAGCCCATTCAAGCCTCCAAACTCTTCTCTAAGACCTCTCCCAAGTCTCCCTCAACTCTCTAAACTAAGACCAAGTGAGATATCTCCTTATTTTTCTTGTTAACTTGCTGAAATTTGAAGAAGTGCACTGCTGAAATTTTCAGTGCAAAAATTTTGTGATTTTGTTGGATTATTTCTCTTGAAACATTGATAGAATGTTATGTGATTGATGTAAGGACTTAAAGGATGATTTGCTGGGGGTAAATGATGCCATAGAAGTGTATATATGGGCTGTTATAGGCTTGAGAACCATAGAAACGAAAATTGTTTTTCTCACACACCAACTATTTGATAAAAGTTTTGAGTGAAATTTTAATGTCCAAATGATCAAGTTAGCTCTATGTTTGTATTAGAGACTTGTAGGGCAGTAGTTAGACCTTGAAATTAGATAGTTTTGAAACCAATTTCAAGCCTTAAAGAGGTTGAAAAAAATTAGAGAAGTGTTTAGAATTGCAAAGACATTGTTATAGACAAAAAAAAGGGATTCCCGAGCTCAAATTTGAGCTAGTGGAGACCTGACCGTATTTGGCTTATTTGGGGGTGTTCTACATCTCAAATGATGCCTAAGAACCATAGAAAACCATAGGTTTTGGAACGGATCGAATCCGATAAAAATTATGCAAGTTATGCACAATATAGTGCCGTTAGAGCTCTGAGAAGTGAAACGGTTAGCTTAATGCAATTTTTATGGCACGAAATGAGTTTAGTTAGTCATTATAAGTTAAATGAAGCTTATTTATGGAATAAAATCTAGCGTCACTAATCCGAAACCAAGAGTTTACAAAACGTGCATTAAATTGCACTCGAAGTGTCCAAAACAGATGTTTTCATTAGATTTGACTTAACAAACGATAATATTTCTTAATGAAATTTGTCGTGTGACTAGAATGTGATATAAGTGAGCCATAGGAAAAAGAACGAAGGAAAACGGAGCCCCGAGCAGCAGGTTATCGCCTATTCTATCAAGGGCTGTCCACTTGAATTAAAAATATGATTTTTCGTTTTAAGCCTTCGACAAGTAAACGCACCGTGTGGGGATATCCCTAGGGGTCCAAAACTAAAACTTTTCCACAAAAATCTGGATTTGAGAGTCTCGGTTGAATTAGAAACAAGTTAGGAGCTGTATAGAGAGAATTGGGCATAGTTGAGAATTTTAATATATAGTTGAGAAATAGAGGTTTTTGTTAATAGTAATGATAAAATTATGTTGTGTAGGTGACGAGCGCGTGAGCGGCGTCCAGGAGCCTCGTCGAGACGCTTGACGTGGCCTTGAGGTAAGTGGTTCGCCACTTAATAGTTTTTTTTAAATTGTCATGCAAATTCTTGATGATGTTAAATGACTATAGTAGCTATATAATAAAGGAAATCGAAAATGATATTTATTGAGGTAGTTAAAGTTTAAACGTATGGGTTCTTATGGAATCCATATGTTACTAGAAAATGATAATGAGTTGCATGTAAAGAAAATGGAATAAGAGAGTTTGCAAGATATTCAAACTAAAGTCATTTGTGCTTTTGCACTTAAAGAAACTTTGTATGAAAACCATGTGTATACCTTATAAGTTAGCAAATTTTAGCGTTACGTGACGACGTAGAGAATTCCGTCCGTAATCGCTCAGTTTATAGAAAAGTATAGCACTACGTTGCAATGCAGACAATTCCGCACGTAGTTGGTTAGTTGACAGTTAGCACTACGAAGCGATGCAGTAAATTCCACTCGTAGTCGTCTAGAGATCTAGCACTACATTTGCGATGCAGAGAATTTCGCATTGTAGTTGTTCAGTAAATAGTTTGGCACCCTACGTACGATGCAGTGAATTCCGTAACGTAGTGGTTGAGACACTTTAGTAGCTTCACGATCGGCGTTAGTTATAATCACTCGTGATGGTTAGAATGAGTCAAGGATACACATGGAAGAATTTTTAAAGAAGTTGTTAAACTCGAGTCAATAATGAATTCTTATGTTGGTGGATGTGATATTATATATCCTTATTGCACTAACCTCTAATTTATTTTGTAGTTCATTTGTTTTTATTGCGTGCCGCCGTCGGACGAGATCGAGACCTTTTGCTTGCATACACATTGATAGGTGGGCGATAGCGCAAGATGTGTATATACATTTTTGTATTATGTATTTAATCATGTATATGTTGAATTTCAATGATGCTGAGATTGCAAAATGTAAATATATTCATGCATACTATATATGATTCTTATATGTATACTTGGCATTAAAGCTTATTGTTATGCTTATGAAAGTGTGATGAATGATGCATGATTGAGAATTAAAGAAGTTGGGAGGTATATTGAAATAGTCGAAGTATTATTTTCCTTACAAGTCAAATTTTTGGTTTATCAAAAACACAGTCGTTATGCTGCTGAAATTTTTAAAAATGAGAAGTGAAATAGAAGTAAACAAAAAGGTTTATTCCTTCCAACCAGTAATAGATAAACTCAAATCACTAAGTTTTAACGAGTAAACCGGATACAGAAAGATAGGGTTCGCTTCCCAGATGTCTTCGACCCGACGAGTCGGTTTCGAGGAATCCGTTGAAGTGTCCGGCAGGATCCTCCAGACGAGAGCTTAGATAAGGTCTGGGAAGGGTCCTGTCATTACCTCCAACAGATGGTGAGCCCATGGCCCTTTACGATTTGGGGGATGGACCTGATCGGACCCCGACCGATGGCTCGTGGAAGATGCAAACATGCAGTTGTCGCAGTGGATTATTTCACCAAGTGGGCTGAGGCAAAAGAGTTAGCTGAAATCTCCATAACAAAGATTGAGAAGTTTGTGTGGAGCAACATTATTTGTAGATTCAGAGTCCCACAGCAGATCGTGACTGATAATGGAACCCAGTTCGCTAGCGACCAGTTTCTTAGGTTCTGTAGCGACCTCAAGATTGTTAAAAGCTTCTCAGCAGTGGACCATCCACAAGCCAATGGCCAAGTTGAAGCTGTTAACAAAATCATCAAGCAAACCTTGAATATGAAACTGGAAGCAAAGAAGGGAGCATGGGTAAACGAGCTTCAGAAAGTATTGTGGTCCTACAGAACCACAGCTCACAGCTCGCAGCTCCACTGGTGAAACCCCATTCTCAATGGTGTATGGATCTGAGGCTATGATCCCAGCTAAATTTGAAGTCACCTCGCAACGGAGAGCGACCTTCAATCCAAATGACAATGATCAGCTACTCGCTGCAAACCTGGACCTGCTCGAAGAACATAGGGAAACGGCCAGGTTAAGGGTAGCTGTCTATCAGCAGAGAATAGCGAGGTACTACAACAAGTATGCTCGGATTTGCAAATTCAATGTTGGAGACTTAGTTTTGCATCTCATCCTGCCTGGAGCCCGCAAGCCAAGTGATGGATCCTTAGGCCCGAACTGGGAAGAACCATATGTTATCACAGCAAGCTTAGGGAATGGGGCTTATCATTTAACTAGTGAAAATGGAGCTGAAGTCCCTCGAGCATGGAATGTCGAACATCTGCATCCTTATTATCAGTGAACTCTTTGTAATATATAATTCAAAATCATTCTAGTTAATGAAAGCCATTTTCCCAGCTTGTGACTCAACTAAGTTCACTAAGGCTAACGGGCTTCGAGCTTAATAGCTAGCCAAATGAGCCTAAAAAGCAGGCGAGGTGACGACCCCTGCATAACTCGCTACAAAAATAAAGAGCCTCAAAAGCAGATGACTAAGTGTCTCTACATAGCTCGCCTAATGAGCCTAAAAAGCAGTCAAGGTGACGACCTACTACATAGCTCGCCAAAAGAGCCTCAAAAGCAAATGACTAAGTGTCATTGCATAGCTCGCCAAAAGAGCCTCGAAAGCAGATGACTAAGTGTCACTGCATAGCTCGCCAAAAGAGCCTAAAAAACAGATGACTAAGTGTCTCTGCATAGCTCCCCTAATGAGCCTAAAAAGCAGTCAATGTGACGACCTACTATATAGCTCGCCAAAAGAGCCTCGAAAGCATATGACTAAGTGTCACTGCATAGCTCGCCAAAAGAGCCTCAAAAGCAGATGACTAAGTGTCACTACATAGCTCGCCAAAAGAGCCTCGAAAGCAGATGACTAAGTGTCACTGCATAGCTCGCCAAAAGAGCCTAAAAAGAGATGACTAAGTGTCTTTGCATAGCTCGCCTAATGAGCCTAAAAATCAGGCGAGGTGACGACCCCTGCATAGCTCGCTTAAAATAATAAGAGCCAAAAAAGAAGATGGCTAAGTGCTTCTGCATAGCTCGCCAAAATGAAAAAGAGCCAAGAAAGCAGATGGCTAAGTGCCTCTGCATAGCTCGCCAAAATGAAAAAGAGCCAAAAAAGCAGATGGCTAAGTGCCTCTGCATAGCTTGCCAAAATGAAAAAGAGCCAAAAAAGCAGATGGCTAAGTACCCCTGTATAGCTCGTCAAACATTCTGACAAACCAGTTACTTGTACTTACGAAATTTTATTAAATTGTTGAAATAAGTAATTGCTTTAATTATTATCAGATTTTGAGCTTATTGACTATCAGCTCGCAAGAAATATGATAACTCTAAAGATGAAGATCATAAAATATATTATACACAATAGCCTGAAATGCATTCAACACAGAAGAAATAATGAAAGAAATTTCATTAAGTATGAGAGCTGTTTACAAATTGAAAAGCTGAAAAAATACATGTAAGAGAAAAGAAAACGAGCTCTTAGTCCTGAGCAGGAGGATCTGGGCCAGTCAAAGGTTCTTCATATGAAGGAATTGGACCAACTGTGGACGAGGTAGCTTTTGCTTTAAAATCCTCAACGGTTTCAAGTCCGATGTCCCCGAAAATAGAAAAATCCATTTCTGGATGGGACATCCACAGTGTGTAAAGGAAGTCGCGGCCTGTTCTTTCCTCAGCTTCGTCCTTTGCATCTGCAACCCGCACTTCCAATTCTTGAGCTGCTTGCTCTCTAAAGACCGTTAGCTCTTCAAAGGCATTATCAGCGTGACGGTTGACGATCTCAGCCTCTTTCTTCATGTCTTCAACTCGCTGCTCCGCAGCCTCAGCCCGCTGAATAGCCTCCCCTATCTGTTGCCTAAGCACCTCAGCTCAATGCTCAGCCTCCTCGACACGTTTAACCACAGTTTCAGCCTCTTGAGCTCGTTTGGTTGCAGCCTCCTCAGCGCTTTTAGCTGAAGCTTCCATTTCATCAGCTCGCTTTTCAGCCTCCCCGACCTGTTTCTCAGCAACTTCAGCTCGCGCCAAAGCAGCATCAACTTGGCGATGAAGCACTTCAATCTTCTCTTCTGCAGTTGAAGCCCGCTGTTCGTCCAGTTCAGCCCGTTGCTCAGACTGCCTCAAATCTTCTTTCGCCTTGAGTAGCTCATCCTTTAGCATGGCATGCTCACTTTCCATTTTCTTCAGAGCTTCCTCAGATGCCTGCCTCGCAGCACTGGACTCAGCGATCTGTGCTTTCTGACCCTGCACTCTACCTTCAACCAAACGCGCCACTTCATCTTTGGCCTCATCCAGATCGGCTTCCAGTTTCCTTATTGCATCATTTGTAGCCCTTGTCTGCCTTCTCCGCTTCATCACGCCAAGAGCACCCTGAAAACGTTACGAGTTAGCATTTGATAAAGTAAAGAGGTCGGCAGATAAGGGAAAATGACTTACTAGCATGGAATGGCGAGCTACGAATTCGTCCAGATCCTCGCCTCTAAGATACTTATTTTCCAAGACATTTACGTGAGTAAGCATGATCGTTTCCCAGTTGTCAAGGAAGGAGGTCAAATATCTTCCCCCAGACCCAATCTCAACGTCTGGTCTCGTTGGCGAAGGGGTTCTTTCAGCTTCTGGAATATCGCGTTCGCCATCCCAGGTAGCAGTAGGCCGCACACGAACGAAGCGCTTAGTTACCCCTTTACGGGGGCCAGCTCGGGCTGCCTGTGAAGCAACCTTAGGAGGAGCGTCACCTTTTTCAGGTTGCGAACTGGAAGTCGGAAACGATTGAAGATTTGCGAAAACATTTGAAAGTGGCACTTCGCTGGGAGCAGCGGTTGAAGGAGCAGTGGCCTCAGCAACAGCAGGCACTTCGCTGAAAGCAGCGACCGTAGGAGCCTGGTCCTGGGCAGATAGTTTTGAGCGTTTTGAAGGGGCTGCTGGAGTGGCCAAGGCCTCAGCAGGCCGTTTCGTTGAAGGAGTCGATGAGGCTAGAGATACGGCAGGACTTGCAGGAGGAGATTTCAAAAGCACAAGTTTCCTCCTGTTGGTTGGAATTCGCTCAGAGGAAGAAACAGGGGCTGGAGCACGAGCTGGAAATGACAGTGAAACCCCTGGGGTAGATGTGTGATGTGGGGAAGAGGATGAGTCAACCTGTACAGTAGGGGCTGTGTGGGCTGGAGCTGATCCTGTCCGAGCTGGGGCAGGAGCTGGAGAAGTAGTTTTTCTAGATGCGCCCTTTGATGGGGTGCGAGCTGAAGACGATTTCGCCTTAGATGAGGCGCGAGCAGGAGCACCTTGGGTAGAAGCCTCCCGAGCTGGAGAAGGTGAACGAGTTGCACCCGCTTTTTGTGAAGAGACTGGTTGCAGAGGTCGGGAAGCAGACGTGTCCCCCACCTGAACTGGAACCTTAAAAACAGAAGGAATTCTAGGGTTATCGCTGGTCTTGCCTATGTCCTCCTTTGATCGCAGAAGGGGGGATTCCTTAGGAAGAGCAAGGCCATAAGCTCTAAGGATAGCGTCGTCAAATTTACTGCTGATTCCCGCGTCCTCTGAAATTGCGAGTTTGTCCAGAGCTCGTTCTTCCTCGCTGCTAAGAGGGGACTCGTCCATTTTCAGCGCTGCGCAGCAAATGATTAAAAAATAATAATAAAGGTACAAAATAAAATCAGCTCGTTATATTTCCTTTATGTATACCTGGTTTCAGGACGAAGCTGAAATTTCGGAGATCTACGAGAGAGGGGCACGAGACGTAAAACCAGCTCGTCTTATACGGCCCGACGTTGGACTTGCCCTTCGCTTCTCCTTTGGGCAAAAGATCTTTGTATTTCGACAGATGGGCTGTGAGGTAATAAATGCCCTCCAGTTTCTCTCCTTCTACTATGCTCAGAGCCTTAAAGGAGTAGAATTGCTGTATAATTTTTGGTGTAGGGGGACGAAGGCCGTTCCTGAGAAAGGCTATAGCCAGGGAGGTCAGCTACGCATAGGAGTTCGGTGTTAACTAGAACGGCGCGAGCTTGACCTTGTTGAGAAATGCGATCAAGTATGGTTGAATGGGGAACCGTAGCCCCTGTTCGAGATGTTGAACGCTGACGGCGACGTATCCCCTCGGTGGATAACATGCATGATTCTTTGAATCAGGTAGTAATGCACGACAACCCAAAGGGATGTGGAATTGAGTGATAAGTCCTTCCACCTCAGGACGCTTTAGCGATGAAGGATGACGAGCGAATGTATCCCGAGCTGCTCTTCCCTGTATAGCATGTGCTCGGGCTTCATCTCACTCACGAGCTTCATTGCTTGGAATAATTCCCTTGCGAGCTCCACTTGAGGACATCTGAACAAAAGAAAACAGTCAGACTATGCAATGGAGGTTTCAGTCAACAAAAGCAGCGACCTGCGAGCTAACAAGACTACAGCAATCCTAAATCAACAGTCAAGCATGCATTACAAGTCACAAACAGTAGTCCAGTCGTGAACAAGTAAAAAGCCAGATCAAACCAACAGAAGTTGAAAAGTTACGTTCAAACGAAGAACCCATAGCAACGAGATTCAACAATGATCAGATACAAGCATGACACAACATCAACTCAGCAAAATAAGCCAAAAAATCATAAGTTTGAAGTAAGAAATCAGAAGCTTACTGTGAATCCTTGATGTAATGGTAAGAGCGACGACTGGAAGTGTTGATTTCGTGAGTTCTCTGAAACTTGGTTGTTTGGTTGCTTGGTTGCTTTAAAAGAAAATGACAGATGAAAGAAGAAAATGAAAAGGGTCCATCGGTTTATATAGACAATCGAGCGTGAACCCCAACCGTTAGATCTTTGCATTGTGTAATCGTCATTAATCCAAAGATGCAGCGCGAAGTACGGCTTTGAAATCATGCAGCCGTCAGTTGAAAGACGTGCGCATTAAATACACGTGTAAGGGACGTACAGGCGTCGTTTCAGTTACCTTCTGCATGACTGCCACGTGTCGCAACTGAAAAGGTGGAATTTGAAAATGCACAGAAGCAGTTATGAAGGTTAGCGTGCCAAGGAAGCCAGCTTTTACCAGCAAGCTCGAGCTCCCAGCTCGCAGAAGTGAACTGAGAGCTGGGGGGCTAATGTTATATGTATTTTTCGGACTCATTAAATGGGCTGGTAAAAGCCCAATTTAGGCCCATTTAAGACCCAATAAGAAGGTCCAATAAGGTCAACTTAGTCAAAGCCCGTCAGACGAGACCTAGTATTGACTCTAAGCCCAGCAAGCTCTTCAGCTCGCTCAAGGAGATTCTCCAGTTGGCATCAACAGACCCATAAGCACAGCCAGGTCGCAGCTCGCCTCATGCACAGCTCGCCTCTTAGCGAGCTCGAGCTCAGACCGCCATAATAAGCAGCTTGTCCAAGAGCGTAATAAATGCAGTATCTTCCAGAAACAGGCAGTTACCAAGTTCAACCATGATTCTCTCTCCGAATATGGCAATTACCCAGTCAAACCATGATTTCCTCATCAGATATGGAGATCTATTCAAATTCAAATTCAAATCAACCTTATCTCGAGATAATTACAATAATTTCCTGATATTATTCAAACATATTAGGAAGTATAACTAATGTATAATTCTTTTTCTTATTTTTCCTGATTATTTGGGAAGTGTAATTAATTCAGGATTCTTTTCCTGATTTGCTACAACCAGAATTGTAACACCTCTTTCCCTATAAATAGGGATTAAAATCATTGTAACAGAAGGAGAGAATAATCAATAATATACTGTCACTCTGCAGAATTTAAGAGAAAGACAGTCGTGGACGTAGGCCTATTATTGCCAAACCACGTAAAAGTTTGGTGTCCCTTGTTTGATTCCTGGTTTTTGTCTGCATTCTTTTTGGTATTTGTGCTTTCTCACATTGATTGCAAGTATTGGGCATTGATTACTCGTCGACTGAAATCCAACGTCGACAGTTCTTGATTTAGAGAGTTGAAAGGGACTTGGGAGAGGTCTTAAAGAAGAGATTTGAGGCTTGAATGAGCTGGAAAGGTTGCTTCTTCTTCCACTTTTCTAGTGGCTGTCCAGAATTTCTGCTGCTGTCATGTTTTTCGGTTTTGCTTCAGTTGTTGCTGCTGGTTGCTTCCTCTTGAGCACGACCAGCTATTGATCTTCCTCTTCTCTTCATGCCTTCTTCTTCTCTTCTTATGGCCTTTCACTTCTGGTCTTCTTCTTTTCGGTTCTGGTCTTGGTTTCTGCACATTTCTGGTGTTTTCTCACGGCAGCAGCTTGCTGTCTCGTTTTGTCTTTGCTCTCTCTCACGGCCTCCTCTTGTTTGCACGACTGAAGAGCTCTTGTTTGCTGAAAAAATTTTTAGCAAAGGGTTATATTTATACTTATTGAACTTCTCATAATTGCACCTTTACCCCATCTCTTTTAATTTCACTTCAATCTCCTATCTTTTCCTTGTTTTTCATGGTTGCCCTTCTCTTTTGTTTTTAAATTTTATTTCATCATTTTCTTTATGTTTTATGTATTATATATATATGCATACATACCTCATTAATATTTTATGAAGAGCCAAGCTTGTCTTTGGATTTATTTTAATTATCAACCATCTCTTTAATTAAATTATAGTTAGAAATTAACTAACAATTCTAAATAACACATCCTAAATTGCACTTACTAGTATTGTTTTCTTTCGCTTGTCTCTCCTTTGCGGATGTGTTATTTTACTCTTCATTAATATTTTTCCTTACTAATTTGATTGTTATGAAGTTCTAGAATGGGCGTTCACGAAATCGATAAGTCGATTTAGATTAATACTAACTTGATTTTATTGCAATGCTACTTAACTTTTTTATGGTCGACGAATTTCGTCGTACTCTTAATTTAATGACTTTCTGAGGCCATGAAGTTCAATTAATTAATTGTAGAGATTTATATTATCTCCCTAATCTAGCTTCTAACACTAGGGATTCATAAGTCGAGACTAGGGGTTTACAGTAATTGTATTTTGAAGTGTATGATTATAAATATTTATGCATTTTCACATATGATATATTATATGCATACTGTGGATTGAGATTAATGCCTACTGTTGTGAAAAAAAAAGTGTAAATCATGCATGATTGTGAATAAAGAAGTTGGGAGGAAATGAAATTATAGTCGAAGTGTTGTTTATTCACAGGTGAAATTTTGGATTTGTTAAAAATGCAGTCGTTATGCTGCCGAAATTTTTATAAAACCGTTTTGAAATAAAATTGCGAAAAATTTTATTGCTCCCAATTGTTTTAAAAAAAGCCAAATTCCTAAGTTTAAACGAGTAAACCGGCTAAGAAAGTTAAGGGTTTGCTTCTCGGGTTTCTTCAATCCGACGAGTCGGATTCAGGAAGTCCGTTGAAGTGTCCGACAGGATCCTCCAGACGAGAGCCTAGATAAGGTCTGGTTTGGGTCCTGTCACTGCTTGTCTTGCTGCGGCAACAAAGGAGGACTAAGATTGAACTAGAGAGGCGAGATGGTGATGGTGATGGAGGTTGTGAGATCGGTTGTGTGGGGTGTTTAAAATAGTGGTTGAGTGAGGTTTGAAAGGGGGGAGAGAGAGCAGTAGTGAGAGAGAGGGATGGAGGCGATAGTTTGAGAGTGAAAAGAAGAGAACTGATGGGTTGGTGTGGAAAGGCGCATATATAGTATAGTATATTACACAAACAACCTTGAGGCTTGATAAAATTTAATAGTCAAAGTATCAAATTGCCCCTAACGTTTAAAGAAATGAAAATTTATGTTTTTAAATTTTAAAAAATTATAATTTTCCCCCCAAATAGTGCTTTTTGAGTACTTACTGATTACTCGCTGCTCGCTGGGTCGCTGGTCGAGTAACGAGTTATGAGTTTTGGAACCATAGGTATGATTTCTTTAGTAGATAGCTTTTTTCCTTGCATACTCTTTCTCTTTTAGCTAATCGTATTTGTTCTTTAAAGATTTCTCATTTAGTTTGACCAAGAATTTTTATTCGGACGTTAGTGATTTTTTTTTCTTTAGGAGTCGGAGCTATTCCTTAGGTTATATGTCTGATGTATGCAAATATTTGGCTCACAATTTTTTTGTTTCATATTTTGGGTGTATACTTTCTGGGGAACATTTATTAAGCTGAATTGTTTGGTAATGGTTGTGGAGTCTCTAAATTGTTGGTGGTTTTAGTAGTTAATGTTATTTTGCACGGTTTAAGCAACGTTAATATATGAAAAATCAAATCATTTTTGACAACCCTCTTGATGGCAATTTTCTAGCGAATAAAATATACAGTCCACAAGTATTATAATGATAAGTAAAGTATCGTTCCCACGAGAATTATCCAAATCATATGTGTTAACTACTAAACTGATCAAGACTATACCTCATCCAAATCTATCAAAATAATAAATTGTAAAATAAAAATAAAAATAATAAAGAATAAACAATTAATTCACCTAAATTATAGCTAATGGAAATTTGAGTCTAGGATTACAACTTTACCCTATCAATTCACTCAACCTATATTAATGTATTCTCATCATGTGATTGATCGAGTATCTCTAAACTATTCACAAGCCTCTTTCAAACAATCAAATGGAATTACCTAAATGATAGGCCCTTCTTCTTTAAGCTTAGGCGCCCTGCTTGGCAACCCCAAGGTGGCCTTTCAGACGGGATCTACACCGACCGAAAGGTTTTCGTGAAGCTAAGTTTTTTTCTTTAAATATGAAAACCTTTGTAACTTTTTAAAATACTTTTCCTAGCGAAAATGGGCAGAACTTTTTCTTTCTTAAGAAACGATTACGAAATCAGATTTATTAAAAATTCGGCAACACAACAGCTGTTTTTCTAAAAAAATCCACCCTGTACAATAACAAAGAAAAACTTGTACACTTCAAAAATTCTCACATTCTCAACTTCCGGATCTCAAGCCCTCTTCCAATTTCACAATCAACTACAGCAAAATCCTAATTTGTAACCATTCAAAATTCTTTCCAATTTACGTAAAACTTATGCACGCAATTTAAAAACATAATATGAAATCATGCAAGTAATGATATATTCTAAAATAATATTTACCAAACATGCAAATAAATCTTAAACAGTTAAATATGTACATGGGACTAAAATATGTATCAGTGCAACAATGTCGTGTGATTAGTCGACTCGTATGTTTGACGGAGTCCCTTCTACTGCGTGGCTCGTCTTAACACCTGGGAGGATTTTTAATAAAAACAAGGAAAAGTGAAGTGAGCAATAACTCAGTGAGTGGGTAAACTTTTACATTTGGAAATTCCTTTTTAAAACATATCTATCCTCCCAAAATAGTTACGAAAACTAAATATAATATGATACCATTTATGAAAACTGTAATTTAGCATAAATCTAATAGTTTCACATGCTTAAATCTTATAATAATTTCGTAAAATATACTTTTCTTTTCTTTTTTAAATCTTACGTCTCATGAGATGTTTTTCTTTCTTTAGCTTGCCTTCGAAATCTAGTAATAACTTTCATAAACGTAAACTTTCTTATTTTCAAACCTCATGTCCAATAACGTGTTTTGTTTTGTTTTGTTTTTTTATTTTTTTATTTTTTTTTTATCTTAAACCTCATCCTTACGTAATGGTATGTAGACACGTCATTAGGACTAGGGAATACTACCTTGCATAGTTACCAATGTAAGAGCTTGGGATTATAATTCCCCCCAAACATCAGGCGATGTAGGAACTTGAGATTACGATTCCCACCAAACATCAGGCGATACGGGAACTTAGGATTTCAATTCCCCCTGTCATACACGCATAGGGTACCTCGACCGGGTAATGCTAGGGATTAAGGTAAACCAAAAGTATCAAAAATTCTTTCAATATACTTACAACTTTCTTGTTGTTTTTATTAGCTTGAAAACATATGCATTCGCTACTAAACATTCTTTTTCTAATATAAGATTTATAATCGAAATACTTTTAAACATAATATCAAATCACTTCTATGCATGTATTTATATATCAAACACTTACTAATTTACTTTGCTTAAAAATAAATACAATTACAATATAACTTAAAAAAAATATACATGCATACTAAAATTTAAAGATATGCTAGAATTTAATTAAACTTAATAACTTGAAATAATAAAAATAACATTTCAATAAAAGTAACTCAATACTAAAATATACGTTTGCAAACTTGGGTAATCAACTTATATTTTCATAAAAGCTTTTAAAAATGAACAACACTCACCTGGATCCCTAGCTCGCTATTTATTTCAAATTAACGAAATATCCTCTCTACCTCCAAATATCCTACACATTTTTGTAATCCATTTTTAGACCACGATACTATTAAAATAATTAATGCGAATATCATTACACATCAATCCAACGAATTGTTCAACCAATTCAATACTTTGAAACACCCCATTTAATCCGTTTTCACTTCGATTACTCGCATTTAACATCCGTTCGTAATTCTAAATATTTAAACGCTCTAAACACATTAATTCTAAACTAAATTAATGCGAATGAATTTAAATGACGATTTCTAACATATATTATTCCTTTTTAGCTGAATTTAGTACCTTGACTTGTTATCATTTATTTGCACGTTTTCACATCATTTTACATTCGAACATATCACAAATTCAACACAATTACATTCACAACCATTAAACACCACTTCCAAATGATTTCGAAATCTAAAATCGCGAAGTGACTGATTTGCATTCAACAATTTCATTTTCGATTTCCGAGCTTATCCTACATTCAAATATTCCCTAAAATCACACAAACCAATCGAAAACAATTTTTATGGACAAAAATGCCCTTATGGCTGAATGCACTCTCCTCCCTAAAATTATTTTTTCAACTCATTTCACACATCAAAACACATCCAACGCATGTAAAACCATCCATAATATGGCAAAATCATCAAAAATCACATCAAACCACAATATTCCCGCTATGACCGAAACTAGAATACATGCATTTTCGTTTTCGAAATCCATCCAATATCAAAATCATCCACAAACCAACCTTCGCACTAACGAGGTGGTAAATCCTAAGACCCAATCATGTATTCACAAATATTTTTACGAAAACTTAATGAAATTCTTCGGAAACTAAAACTCACCTTTCGAAAGCATTGGAACTACCTTCTAGATGCTCAAATCCTCCATGCATGTGCCTTATCCTTCCAAAAATACCATCATCCCCTCATTGCATGCATTCGGTCACCATCCCCTCTTGTAGCCGTGACCTCTTTCTTGCTCTCTTGTGTTGACCGTGATTCACTTTTGCTTGAATCACTTGTTTTGCTTGCTTTCCTTGAGCAATCTTTCCAAAACCAAGAGAGGAACTTGAGAGAAATGAAATTGTCGTGAGATGAGGAGTGGATCGAGAGATTGTGTGGCTTGAGGGAGTGAAAGTCGTGTGGTTTTTGAACGAAATGAGAAGGAACCGAGAGATGAGGAGATGATAGAGTGGGAGAACAATGCTGGATCGTGAGGAAAATAAGAAGATTTGTGAGTTAGTAGCCGAGAGAGATATAGCTTATACCTAGTAGGTAAACATGATGACATTTAGCGTATGCCACAAGCCTTTAAACCTCTAGATATCCCTAGTAGGAGGAGTTATGTCTTCTAAGGGTTTACTAACTATGATACCCACAAACGCCTTTTCACAAATTAAGGAACACATAAGAGAATTGAATTAGAATGCCAATCAACAACAAAGTCACATGCTCAATCAATGAGTAGAATGCAATCATGCAAATCCAATTCATGTCTTGTGAATGTCACATTCAGAACACTACAACTTTAAGAAACACACATTCAAGTGCCAAGACTCAGTTCGCTTCGATTCTAAGCCTCACAGGTTATCTTTCTATTAGGAATTACTCAGAACCTAAGCTTAACATTCTTACAACACATGTGAGATTAAAGTTATGAACAAGAAAATTATCAAAATTTTATAGCACATGTGATCAAATAACTGAAAGATTGCTAATATGCATTCAAAAAACCTTATAGCACGAATCGGATATCAATAACATAACATGCATTGTTCACTTCAACAAAATAATTCAACTTCTAAAGAGATCAACTAGGTCTTTTTATTAGTTTGTAATGGGACTATGGTGAATGGTTTAAAAGAAAGAAAGGACAAAGTAGCATTCAAATGAACTTAGGATCACACATTGAGTTTTAACTATGTGATTAATTAGGCATTGAACTCTTGCAATGAGTTTACCCTCCTAAGCTTCTTCTTCTTTTGACTTCTTTTCCAACAACTTTGCTTTCCAAATTAGATTTTTGCTTTTGCACTTTCTCTCTCTCTCTCTCTCTCTTTTTTCCTTTTATATTCATTCTCATCCTTGCATATTCATTTTTTTTTCATATCAACTGCGAGCATGCACAAAGTATTTCTCATCTATTACCACTTCAATTTTCATCAAATGTTTGCATTTTTCCCACCTTTTTTTTTACCTAAATCTTACATCTCCAATGTGAATCCAAGCTTTAAAAGGTAAGGCTTAAGTATTTAGAGCTTGGACATGGATTTATTGACAGGACCCTAACTAGACTTTCTCTAGGCTTTTGTCTGGAGGATCCTGTCGAGCACTTCAACAGACTTCCTGAACCCGACTCGTCGGATTAAAGAAGTCCGAGAAGCGAACCCTATACTTTCTTAGCCGGTTTACTCGTTTTAAACTTAAGAATTTGGTTTTCTTTAAAATAGTTGGGAGTGATAAAAATTTTTTCGCAATTTTTTTTAAAGCAATTTTAGAAAAATTTCGGCAGTATAACGGTTGCATCTTTGACAAACCCAAAATTTTACCTACAAGAAAATTACAGTTCGACTATAATTCCATTTCCTCCCAACTTCTTTATCCACAATCATGCATTATTAACACTATTTCCACAACAATATGCATGAACTCAAGCCAAAATATGCATATAATACATCATATATGAAAATGCATAAATATTTACAATAGCATTTACAATCATATAATTCAAAATACAAACACTTTTCCACAATTTACGTATTCATCTCATATACACGATTTACACTAACACATTACATGAGTCACCCACCTATAAACAAAATATCAAATCTCTCGGCAACGGTGTCCCCTATAATAACACCTGACGAGGTAAGCAAACTACACAATAAAATAAAAAAGGTTAATTCGTCACATAATAATAATAACACATAATAACATTCTACTTTGATACTTTACTTATATTGATGTTGAAATTTTTCAATTTTTAAAACATTTCTCATAAAAAGACCATGTGTATACCCTAACATACTCTAGCCATCACCTGACGATTTTTCTACTGACGCCAACGTGAAGCTACTATAGTATCTCAACCACTACATGCAGAATTTACTACATCGCAATTGTAGTGCTAATGAACGATACTTTGCACAACCACATGCGGAATTTTCTACTTCGCATATTGTGGTGCAACTACTCACTATCACTTGCAACTAGGTACGGAATTTTCTACATCGTAGCCTATTGCAAGTGATTATAAATCTAGACAACTACGAGTGAAATTTTCTACGTCGCCACGTAGTGCCAATTACTCCAATACTACGGTATACACATGGTTCATAACTCAAGCTTTGCATCAAACTTTTGAAAACAACTTTTGCCTTCGAATCTCATTTCTTGATTCGAGGCAATGATTTTTACTTGAAATCTAATTGATATTTGGAAAACTATTTTAAGAATTTGTTGAACATTAATAAGTTACGAAGTAAATTGAGATTGAAATAGCGTAAGCATAATACACTTACCTCGACCCAAATATGCTCTAGCGCCTCAACAGGCCCCTCGTACCTCACTCGCCTGCTCGTCATCTATAACATTCATATCAATAAGAGTAATTGTAGCACTTGACTAGTTGACAAGACATTTAATCACATTGCTTTTACACTTTTAACCCTTTTAACAACTCTTTACCCTATAACTTTCCCAACTCGATTTTAACTCAACCGAAACTCTCTAATTCCTATTTCTTCACAAAATTTTCAGTTATACACCCCTAGGGACACCCTCACGCAGTCCGTATAATTTTTTAGGGTCCGAAACGAAAAATCGAAATTTTAAGCCTCTTTTAACACCCCATAACAGAATGTGATGCACAGGTCTGCCCGGGGCTCCGTTTTCTTTCGTTCTTTTTCCTACGGTCCTCTTATCTCACATTCTGGTCACCCGTAAAGTTTCATCGAAAAATTCTATCGTTTGCTATGTCAAATTTAAGAAAAACACCCTGTTTCGGGCACTTTTCGATGCATTTTTTTGTATCGGACGAGCAACGATGGTTTTTCTTTCGTATCTAAGTTTCTTTTACCTAATTATGATTAACTAAATTCATTCCATGCATTAAAAATTGCATCTACATAGTTATTTCACTTAACGTCTCTCTAACGGCACTATTTTGGGCATAACTTGCGTAATTTTTATCGAAATCGTTCCGTTCCAAAACCTTTGGTTTTCTATGACTCCTAGGCATGATTTGAGGTCTAGAACAATCCCATATAAGTCAGACTTGTGCAGGTCATCTCTATCCCATGGTTTGAGCTCGGATTCCCAAATTACCCAAAACTACCTATTTGACAACTTTATCATTTCTAGATACTTTCCTACCCTTACTTATGCTTAAATTTGAGTTCAAATTCATCAAAACTCAGAGGTTACCTACTGCGCTTCATGGCCTTGACACACTCACACACCCATTAAAGAGTAGAGCTTTCAAATTTTCACAAGGCACTCTCTCATAATGTTTTCATCAAACATGTAATCTACACTTTGTGTGACTTTTTAGTGCTTTAAACCATGCTTTAAAGATTATTATCCAAGAACCCTAACCTTATATTTACCTACAAGAACATGCCATTTAAATCTCTACATCACCTAGTTAGGGTTCTACACTTGTTTGAAGTGTAGAACACCCAATACAACATACTAAAATCAACACAACCCTCATCAGCCCATAATAGTCCAAACTCATGCTTTTACTCATCTAAGACAACTCTAAACTCAAGAAAACTATGAGAGTTACCTTTATCTTGCTGGGGTTGGGTGGTTCTAGCTTGGAGACACTTTAGATAGGTGATTAGAGACTTAAAAATTGCTTGATCTTCCTCCTTTCTCACTTCACTTGGGCTGTCACGTTACTGCTCTGCTCTTCACGCCAGATTCTGTTTTGCTTCTAGTGTCACGATTGCTCCTCTCTTGTTCTCTATATTTCTCACGACAACACCTCTCTTTTTTGTTCAAAAATTTCTTTAAGTGTTGTATATATATAGAATTAACATTTCCTTAATTACTTCCATGTCCTCTCTTCCTTCATTTCACGCCAATATCTCTCTCTTTTGATTTCTCACGGCAGCTTTGCTTCTTCCTTTGTCAATTTTGCATCTAATTGTTTTGTTTATATATCTCATAAATAATTCATAGAATGCCAAACTTGTCCCTTGACTTGTTTTGACTATTATCAATGTTTTTAACTTAATCTAATTAATGATTGACTGCTTATTCTAAATAACAAATTTTATAATTCTCATTTGTACACTTAATTATATTATCATTTATAATTTATCACTTAATTGTGGACGAACTATTTTACCCTTCATTGACTTTATCATACTATAAGTGTCCAACACTTTAATATCGCTTATAGGGTTATTAGTATTATTCGTAACTTAACTTACATCTTTCCATATTCTAACTTCCAACACTAGAACACTAGGAAATAAAGTATTTAGAATAGGGGTTTACATTTATGTTGGTTATTAAGAACAAAAACAATTAGGCTATTTATGTGTTTGGCTTCAAAATGGTTATTGGAGCACACATATAAACCCTCGATTATGATTATGGTTTACTAGTATCACTCCAGTAGTAGTCTTTAAAGTTAAATTTATTTTCGCATCACGAGTGAGATATCGATTACAAGACCCAAGAGTATTAGAGAATGATATGGGAGAGTATAGGGTGAGATAAGCTCACAACCAAAGTCAAAAAGTTATAAAAGTTCATCCAATGAGAATTAGCCAAGTGTGATAGAATTTATGGTGTTTAAGGAGCCATTTGGAATCTTTTGATTGGTGAAAGAATTGAAAGAATTAGTGGTTTTAAGTGGTGACAAGTGGACCAATTAGCATCAAACTTATCCATTTAGGGGTCAAAATGAAATTAAGCAAAGTTCAATGGGGTAAGTGTAAACCCCTATTCTTGATACTTTAATTCCTAGCGTTCTAGTATTAGAAGTTAGAACATGGAAAGGTGAAAGTTAAGTTACAAATTAAACTAAAATCTAAAATTTGTAGTCAACAATTAATTGAATTAAAGTATGATATTAGTAATGGTCAAATAAGTCAAGGAGGACATGGAAGTCATTTGGGAAATGTTAATTATATATATAAGAGATACTTAGAAGAAATTTGGAGAATGAATGAAGAGGAAGTCATGAGAAATTAGAGGGAGAGAGAGAGCTGTCGTGAAAAACAAAAAAGTGAGAGGGAGAGAGCAAGGGTGGACGGCAAAGACATCAAGAGTGAAGAAGAAAGCTTCCAATCTACCTTCTCAAGCTTCAAACCACAACCTTAGGGTTTCTTCAAGCTAAACTAACCACTTTATACAAGATCTAAGGTAAAATATTGACGTGACCCTTTGCAAATCCCTCTTCTCGACCCAAGAAAGACCTCGTAGCACCCCAAAAGAATTCTCACGAACCCTAACTCAGTCCGGAGGAATCCAGTCAGGGCACCGGAAACTCATCTATCTAGATATTTTAACTTCTTTTACAAGGTGACAGTGATAAAAATTTTTCGCTTTTTAATAAAAATTTCGGTAGCATACCGTCTGTTTTCTAAACTATGCCACCCTGCAAGTTTCAAATACAGTTTATAAAAACACTTCTATGAAATCAATTTCTCAACTTCCAGAGCTTCCGACTCTTTTCTCACAACACAACCACAACCAAGTAAATAAAATCTGAATTTAAGAAAACTTTAATAAAACATTTTTAACTAATGCATCCACTATTTTTTTAAACTATCTACAACTATATATATAAACATATACATGATCAAATTAACAAAATATATATATGTAGTAAGTGTCGTCCTATCCGTCCGCCTGCACGTCTGACTGAACCTCGTCAGCTGGACGACTAGCTCCTGCTCCTGTGGGAGAATTTTTAAGAAAAACATTTAAAGAAAACTATGAGTATAACTCAGTGAGTGGTATAAGTTATATACACTAAAACTCATTTCTGTATAGCGTATTCTCCCAAAAACAGTTTTTAAAAATTAAAACGCTTTCTAAAGTTCTTTTCTAAAACACTTTCTGAAATCTTTTCTTAAAATCTTTTCTAATGCTCACCTAAATGGTAACCCAGGGAATATCTACTCCTGGCGTGGTAGCATATAAACTCTAGCTAACCACTAGGAGTGAGAATCTACCATGTGTAGTCACCGAAAGCGGGCCCACGCTGCGGACCGACTACACTACCCTATATGTGTATACGGATCACTCATGCCTCGCTCACACAAGAGTCGACTAGACTCAAATCTCACTGACTGACTTCCTCTCATCTACCGTATCACGTATAGAGCATTCGGCCGGGTACTAAACTGGGGCTAGGGTAAACCATAGGCTATTAAAATTTCTTTTTCTGAATACACTACAATATTCTAAATCTCAAGGCAATAAGCCTAAAATCTTTAATTCTAGCACATTCTCATATATAGAAATAATAAACTAAAATCTTTATGCTAGAATTATAATATAAATTCAATTAATAAATGAATAACTATTTATAATAAATTCTTTTAACTTTACAATAAACTTTGAGAAAATATAAACTTTAAAAACTTGTATTTCCACTCACAACACGTCATCGGATAGAATCCGATCATTCTTCGTATGCCTCCGGAACTCTCCGCTTTTACCCTAAAACATCAAATATCCATTTAGAGTCACTTAACTCATTCAAATAACATTCGAAATCAATAAAAATCTCATTTATCTTTGTTAATACCCTTTAACGTCTAAACTTTCAGATCTCAATTTCTATACAATCGGGGTTTTCGAAATCCGTTTTCTCTACATGAATCCTACTTATTATTTCCTAGGAATACCTCAGTATACTCAATTTCATCGTCGGAAGCTCGGAACGAAATTCGCTAGATTTCGCTTACTAATAAAAATCATTTTTCGCTTCGAACGTCCGACAACTTCAATAATCAATTCTCTAGTGTTCTAACACCCAACTATGATTAAATAAACGCTTTCAAACGTTAAACAAACGCATTTGGAAGGATTTCAGAAAATACCTTTCAACTCGTCCGTTTAGCTCCGAAATCGATCCTAAACTTTTCGTTTTCGAAATCTAACTTCATAAGATTGTTTCTTAACCTCTAAAACATCTATCTAATGCCTTATAATCGAAAACGAACTCGGATCCCATAAACCCTTTTTTTTTTACCGCGACTTTCTCTCTCTTTCTCACCCATTTTTCTTCCACCAAATCACTCACAAATCACATCAAAATCATCCTCACAACTCCCTCTCATCATCCCTAAACTCTGATTCAAAAAAAGAAAGAATATATGAGATGGGTTTTTATAAAAAGCATAAACCTTTAAACTGAAATAACTCACCAAATAGGCGATCTTTTCGCTTCAAATTTGTTGGGTTAGGTAGAGGAGGTGACAACGAACAACTTTAGTGAAGAAACCTCGGTGAAAATCGGACTGGATCTCTCTCTTTTCTCCCTCTCTCTCTCTCGCATGCTCTCAGCTTCTCTCTCTCTTTTTCTCTCTTTTCTTTCTTTCTTTTTCTGGTTTTCACGATCACAATTATCTCATATGAGACAAAAATCACTTTTATATATATTAATGCTCAATTACAAAAGAATCCCTTAAGAAAATTTCATTTAATTACCTCAAACTTTCAATAATCTCACTAGTACCCAAAAAAATATATATTTTTTATTCCATTGGTCCACTTGGCAATTTCTCATCCATTTATTTATTCAACCATTCATTTGATGACACGTGGCACATCTATAATCACTACTTTTCAAACCACTTATCTCTTTTCTTATTGGTTGATTTAAAATATCTTTTACTTTATCCTGTGAACTCACCTCGCTTGATTAACATATAATTCATTCCTAATCCTTTCGAAAAATATTCCATAAATATTCTACACATATCTTATGGCCAATTTAACTTTATAAGCTTCAATTTTGGTCTAATACCTCTTATATATACTTGATAAAAAAATGTTCCTAACCGAAATTGGGTCGAATAAACCGATAACTTTTTATACGTATCTATAACTTAAATACTCGATTTTTATGTCCATTATCTTTAACCCATTCTCATTCACTTGGGTTACACTCCTTGAAACTTCTGCATATTATGCTCACGTGTGATTCATGCATACTTAACTTAAAATGTCCAATTTTGCCCTTTTTATAATCTAATTTCACTTCGACCGGAAAATATTCTGAAAATATTCCATGGTCATCTAATTTTCAAATTGACCATGAAATACTTTAATTGGGTGTCTTATCTATCAATCTCATGCTTCGAAAAAAAATTCAATTGGGTTTAAACTCATTAAAACCTATTAATCTCTCAAAAGGGCAATATCGTAATTTTTTTCGGATCGCTTAAAACTGACTCAAATAGTCTTCTTTTTTATCTGTTTCTGTTTCTCTATACTCTCCTGCTATTTTCGGACCTTTTCAACCGTTAAGGTCAATTTTCAAAAATTTTACTATTCATCCAAAAATTTCCGTCCGAAAAATACTATTCATCGAAAAACTTTCATTTCCCATCGAATCTCAATTTATGACCCTGGACAATATAACCGGGTCCAAATTCGGTTTTAAACACTAATTTTGGATCTTTTTTTTTTTAAAAAAAATCACTATTTATTCTGGATCCGAACATTATTCACCGAAAATTCTCATTTCTTCCTGACACAACACTCAGAGTCTTATAAATATAATCGAATTCTAATCGGCCCCCTTGCACTATTTCTGGACTCTTTATTCTCTATCCGATCGCCGGAAATGAATTCTTCGAGGAAACTAGGATCGGGGTTTATCAAATATACTCTCATCTCACACTTTTGATAATAGTTGGAGTTGTATGGGTTGACGAGAGTTGTGTTGATTTTAGTATGTTGTGTTGAGTGTTTTACACTTAAAACTAATGTAGAACCCTAAGTAAATGTTATGGGAGCTTTGATGGCATGATGTTGTGTGTGAATGGTAGGTTAGGGTTTAGGAATAACAAACTTTAAAGTGAGATTGAAGATCATAAAGTGTTAAACAAATTGTAGACTAGTTGTTTGATGAAAAGATTATGAGAGATTAACATGTAAAATGGACAAGATTTACACTTTGATGTGTATGTGTGTGTGTCATGGCCATGAAGAGCAGTGAGATACCTCTGAGTTTTGGTTGATTTGAACTCAAATTTAAGCTTAATTGAGGTTAGGAAAGCATATAGAAGTGATAGGATTGTAAAAATAGTAGTTTTGAGCAAAAGTGAGATTCCCGAGTCAAACAAAGGGACAGAGATGAACTACACAAGTCTGACTTATTTTGGGTTGTTCTATACCTCAAATCATGCCTAGGAATCATAGGAAACTATAGGTTTTGGAAGGGAATGGTTTCGATAAAAATTACGCAAGTTATGGTCAAAATAGTGCGGTTAGAAGGTCGTAAGTCAAAATATCAATGTAAATGCAATTTTTTATGCATGGAATGAATATATTTGATCATAATTAGGTAAAAGAACCTTAGATACGAAAGAAATAACATCGTCGCTCGTCTGATATGAAAAAGTGCTCGAAAAATGGCGTTTTTCTTATATGTGACATAGCAAATGATAGAATTTTTCAATGAAATTTTATGGGTGATCAGAATGTGAGATAAGAGGACTGTAGGCAAAAGAACGAAAGAAAACGGAGCCCTGAGCAGAGCCGTGTGTTACATTCTATTTTGGGGTGTCAAAAGAGGCGTAAATTTTTTATTTTACGTTGAAGGCCTTCAAAAATTATATGGACCATATGGGGATGATCCTAGGGGTCTAAAAGTGAAACTTTTACAAAGAAATCGAAATTTGAAAGCCTCGGTTAAGTTAGAAACTAGGTGGGAAGGTTGTAGTTTAAAGCGGTCTTAATAGAGTTAATTGTATTCAAAGTTTCAAGTGTAGTTCAATGAAGTTCATTCTAGCAAAGTTTGAATGAGAATGTGATATGTAGGTTCAGAGCAAGCTAGCGGAGCGAGGGAGACCCATTAGAGCCTGTTGGCGAGCGTGGATTTGAGGTGAGTGTACTAACTCACATTGTATTAAATTGTATTGGTTATTGTAATTTTATTTATTCTAAAAAAGAATTATGAAAAAATGTTAATGTGTGTTCAAAGTGATTTGAAAGTAAAAGATCATTGAGAAAACGAGCTTAAAAGCTCTAAGTTTAAAAGTTTCAAAAGATGAGTTAATTAGTGCTTCATGTACTTAGAAGAGAATTTCAAAGTAAAAGAAGTTTTGGTGCTTAAAGCACTTAATAAGAAAAAGGGATTTTCAAAGCCATTCGTAGACCCTTAGCATCTCAGAGTATCTAGCACTACGTAGCGACGCAGAAAATTCCGCTCGTAGTCGCTCAGAGTTACAGTTTAGCATAGCACTACATATTGCGATGCAGAAAATTCCGCAATCTAGTGCTTAGATTTCAAATAGTGTCTTGCGCTACGTTTGCGACGCAGTAAATTTCGCACGTAATCGCCAAGCCTATATAGTAGCTCACACCACGACTGGCGATGCTGAAAATTCCATACGTGGTTGCTGAGAAGTATTAGAAATGTCACGGTTGGTGTCCGCTAAGTCGCCTCGTGACATAGCAATTGGGGAATACGAATGGTGCCTTTCGAAGTAAAAGAATTTCATGAAAAGCTTTATAATTTTAATAAGTTATGATTTCCAATAAGTCTATAAGCGATTAATTGTAAATTTCCTAATGGTTGTGATTGTTTTAAATTTATATTATTGTTTTGTCATATTGTATAAAACCTTCACAGGTACTCACAAGGAAAATCAAAATCAAAATCAAAGTCGAAGAAATATTTCATCGCAATAGGTGGGCGAAAATCGAAAAACCATATCTCATCAATATATTTGTATATATGTTCATATTGATAACTAAACATTACATATGTTATGGTTACATCTTGTGTGTGAAAACGTTTAAGAATACATATGATGATGTTTTGAGATGTAAATATTTTGTAAAGTTTTTAATGATATGAACCAAATTGCCTATTAACTGTGGTTCGTGAAAAATGATGATGTGTTTGTGGGTATGTATGTTTGTAGCATGAAAAGAAGTTGGGTTGTGATTGGTATCTTTTGGGAGTGTATTTTTCTATGCAGGAATTTTGGGAAATCTTATAAACGCAGCCGTTATGCTGCCGGATTTTCGTTAAAACAAATGTTGAATTTTGAAACCAAAATGGTTACTTTTCTAACTTTACAAAGATGATGAAAATTGGAAAATCAACAAACCAACCCAACTAGTTTTAAAATAGAGATATTTAAGTAGTTTCAAAGCAAGAGTACGCGGGCAAGTTTCAGGGTTCACTCCACGAATTCCATTAGCTGACCAGTCGAGCTTAAGAGGGGTTTGTCGGAGTGCTAGGTGAGACTTACCAGGTACTTGCCTAGAGGGAATCTGGTTTGGGTCTCGTCAGTAAGTGGTAATTAAAAGAAAGGATTTTTTTAGAAAATGCTCCCACTATAAATAGCTTGCTCTCTTGCTTTTTTCCATTCCATTTTGATGTTGAAAAACCGAGAGGGAGAGGGTGTGTGTCGCCGGTCAAGGAAGAGAGGAAATCAAGTGATCTCAAGCAAATCTCTTCAAGGATTTCATCATCAAATTTCATCTTGTCATCAACCAAAGCTATTGGTGCAAGTTTGAAGTGAGATTAAAGTCTAAATAGGTGAGTTTCCTTGTATTGATTCAACTTGAATAACTTAAAAACCCATTCCCTACCTTGCTTCAAATTTTAATTTGAGTTTATGGATTGAAATTAGGTTGTTTGGGGATGGTTTTGGTGTGATTATTGTGATGGAAATTGAAAGTAGAATGTTGATGTATGGAAGGGGTGATTCACGGTCAGGTTAGGGCTTGGTGAGTCCATCTTTGATTCCATGTTTTGGGCTTAAATCTAAACATATTTGAGGCTAAGAAATCTTATAGAAGTATTAGAATCAAACAAAAGTGTAGAGACAAGTTTAGTGATTTTAGCTTAGTTAAAGGGCATTAAGGAATCTCATGTAAAAGTACTTTTTTGATGCATGAAATGAATATGTTTGATCATATTGGAGTGAAATAATGTTAGATGTGAAAGAAATAAGTTGATTGCATGCTTTAGGTAAAATTTTGCATGAAAAAATGTTGAAAAAATGTGGTTTTTGGTTAGGAATGCTCACTCAGCAGTCGTTTCTTTTCGAATTCACTTCATGGTTGACCTAAATGAGAGTTAGGGAGATGATTGGAGCAAAAACGGAATAAACAAAACCTAGGGATTTCTCCTTAGGTAGCATTCGGCCAAAGGGGGTCAAAAGTGGGGATTTTTCGTTCCAAGCTTCAGAAAATTATTTCGAGCATATCGGGGTGTTCCTAGGTGATAAATAATAGGATTCATAAAAATAAATCGGAATTCGAAAGCCTCGGATAAGCTAAAACTTAGTTGAGAAAATTTAGGCATAAAAAGACTTTTATAGAGTTAATGACCTTAGAAGTTGTTTATAATTTTGTATTAGTGAGTTTAGTGATTCTAAATGAGTATTTAATGTTTTAGGGTGAAAACGAAAAGTTTCAGAGGCTTCCGAAGGAAAATCATCATTTATCGGAGGGCGTTTCGTGAGTAGAAGGCTAGCCATTCAAGCGTTAATTTTTTTGTTTAATAATTGTTGTTATATATGAATGAATGTATTTTATTTATTGTTCATATGAATTTATTTATTATGTAATTAAGCAGTTTATTGAAGTTATACTAAGATTCTAGCATGTGAGTTTTGAGTTGAGTATATTTTTATACCAAGAATGTGCTAGAATAAAAGATTTAGGCTTTCTACCTTAAGAGCGAGTTTATTGTAAAATGTTGGGAAAAAGTATTTTAGTACGCTTATGGTTTACCCTAGCCCCAGTAAAGTGCCCAGTTGAGTACCCTAAACGTGTACGGTAGATGTGAGAGAGTCACTAACTGAGAGTGGAGTCTAGATGACTCCTAAGAGAGAGAGTCAGTTGAGTCACCCTCTACACGTATAAAGGTAGTGTAGATCAGATCGATTGCGAGAGGGTAACGCGTGCCCAGAGTTTACGTATCGACGGCTACACAAAGTAGATTCCTTAATTCCTAGTGGCAAGTGAGAGAGTTTATACTGTCACGACAAGAGTAGTTTCCCTAAGTTACCATTAAGGCAAGAAAATGAGCAAGTTTAAGGAAAAGACTGAGAATGAACTTGAAAAACAGTTTTTGAACGAGTTTCGATAAAGTATTTTAGAAAAGAATGAAACTGTTTTTCTTTAGTTTTATTAAACTATAATTCTCACTGAGTTTTATTGACAGGACCTTTCCCAGACCTTATCTAGTCTCTTGTTTGGAGGATCCTGCCGGGCACTTCAACGGACTCATCGAACCCGACTCGTTGGATTGAAGAAATCCGAGAAGCGAACCCTAACTTTATTCTCCGGTTTACTCGTTTAGAACTTAGTGATTTGATTTTTCTTTAACTGGTTGGGAGTGATAAACTTTTTCTGGGATTCTATTTCAAATATATTCATAAAATTTTCGGCAGCATAACGGTTGCATTTTTTATAAAACCAGAATTGACCTGTAAGTAAACAAACACTTCTACTATATTCTCAATATCCTCCCAACTTCTGTATTCACAACAAACATTCTCATCACAATTTCATCACAAGTAAACATGAATTCACATCTACAGTATGTATATATGCATCATATATATAAAATGCATGAATATTTACAATTTTACAATCTCAATGTCATTGTAATTCAAAATGTAATCGATTAAATACATATACGCAATTATATACAAGTGTCTTGCGCGATCGCCCACCTATATATATACAAAGCAAAAAGGTCGTCTCTCCCGATGGTGGTACACAATGAAAGTAAGTAGCTACAAAATAAACAAACAGGTTAGTGCGACAAGATATATAATATCACATACACTAACATGGCGATTTACCATTTATTTAATTTTATGATTTCTTTCAAAACCCCCATGTATATCCTTGACTCATTCTAACCATCACGGGCGATTATAACTAATGCCAACGTGAAGCTTACTAATGTATCTCAACCACTACGATACGGAATTTACTGCATCGTACGTAGGGCGCTAAATCTTATCACTGAGCAACTACAATACGGGATTTTCTGCATCGCAAGTGTAGTGCTAAAACTCTAGGCAACTATGAGCGAAATTGACTGCATCGCTTCGTAGCGCTAACTGTCAACTAACCAACTACGTGCGGAATTGTCTGCATCGCAACGTAGCGCTATACTTTTCTATAATCTGAGCGATTACGGACGAAATTCTCTGCGTCGTCACGTAACGCTAAATCTCATAACTTTTAAGGCATACACATGGGTTTTCATACTCAACTATTTAAGTAACAAAACATAAAGCTCTCTAGTTTTACAACTACTAAGACTCTTTCATTTCACTTTTTCTAAAATAGCTTAGTACAAATTTCTAGTACCATATAGATTCCATAGGAATCCATACGCTTATACTTTAGCCTTGACATTAAACATCATTTTCAATTTCATTTACTACTTAGCTACACATTCATTTCAAACAATCAAAAATTGACATAGCCATTGGAAAATATTTTAAGTGGCGAACCACTTACCTCGAAGCCGCGTCAAGCATCTGGATGAATCTCAGGAGCCTCGGTGTCTCGCTCTTCACCTACACAACATTTTCTCATCATTACTAATAACAAAACTCCATTCTCAACTATAAGTTAGAATTTTTCAACTATAGTCATTTTTCTCTATATAGCTTCAAAACTTGTTTCTATTCAACCGAGACTCTCTAATTTCGATTTTTATGCAAAATTTTCAGTTTTGGACCCCTAGGGATGCCCCCACTCGGTCCGTTTACTTGTTAGAGGCCTAAAACGAAAAATCACATTTTTAAGCAACATTGACAGCCCTTAACAGAACGTACTGCGACGCGCTGCTCGGGGCTCCGTTTTCCTTCGTTCTTTTTCCTACGGTTCACTTATCTCACATTCTAGTCACACGTAAAATTTCATTGAAAAATATTATCATTTGCTAGGTCAAATCTAAGGAAAACGCCCGGTTTCGGACACTTTCGGGCACTTTTAGTGCGTGTTTTTGTATACTTTTCGTTTCGGATTAGCGACGCTAGTTTTTCTTTCATAGCTAAGCCTCATTTAACTAATAATGATCAACCAAACTCATTTCATGCAATAAAAATTGCATTAGGATAGCCGTTTCACTTCTCAGAGCTCTAACGACACTATTTTGTGCATAACTTGCACAATTTTTATCGGATTCGATCCGTTCCAAAACCTATGGTTTTCTATGGTTCCTAGGCACCATTTGAGGTGTAGAACACCCCCATATAGGTCAGATATAGTCAATTTTTCTAGAGCTCAAATTTAAGCTCGGGAATCACCCATTTGCTCATAACTACCCCTTTTGCAACTCTAACAATTCTCTAACTTTTCTAACCTCTTTTATGCTCAAACTTGGGCTCTAAATCAAATACTCTCAAAGCTTATCTACTGCTCTTCAAGTCTTTAATACATACATAAACCTAACTTGGTCATTTAAATGCTCAAACTTCACTCAAACCTTATATCATATACTTGGTGTGCTTGAAACAGAACTTTCTGTTTCAGTTTTGATTAATATATATAGCAGCCCATATGTACACTTTTATGGCATCAATTACACCCAACAATTCATCATTCAAGTCTCTATTTCAATTATCTAAGATTCTATCAAAGTTTGAAGAATAATTTGTCCAACACAAGCATCAAAATTCTGCTCATAATTTCCAGCAACACTATTGAAATTTTCAGCAAGAAAAGGGGTGAATAATCTGATTTCTTACTTGGTTTATGACTCTAAGAAGTAAGAAGAGCTTGAGAGGGATCTTAGAAGGAGGATTGAGAGCTTGGAAAGCAGCACTGGACGGGCTTTCTTCTCTTTTCTTTCCTGGCTAACCAGCCACTGCAGTCCCGTTGCGGTTTTGCTGTCGTGCCTGTTTTCTGCTCGCATTTGGTTCTATTTGGTCGCTGTTTTATGTGCGTTTTGCACGACCAGACCTGCTCCTTGCCTTCTTCTGCTCGTCCTCTTCCTGTTTTGGTCTGTTTCTGCTGCTCACGGCTGATGTCTCGCTGGTCTCGCTCGCCACCAGCAGCTGCTTCTTTCTTCTTCACGCGATCTGTTTAGCTTTGGCGTTTCACGGCTGCTGCTTCTCTTCGGTTCCAGCAGCTTCTCCTTGCTTCTCTTTTCCTTTCCTCCAGCCTTTCCCTTCTGGTCTTCTTTGCTTCACGGCTGGGCTACCTTCTTTCTTCCTCCCACGGCCAGCAGCTAGCTCGTTCTCTCTCTCGCGAATCTTCTGCTTGTTTCTCGACTGATGACTTGTGTATTTGCTAAAATTTTCAGCTCAAATGTTATATTTATACTAATCAACTTCTCTTAATTTCATTCAAGTCCCATCTCTTTTTAATTTTATTTCAAACTCATTATCTTGTTACTCTTTCATGGCCACACCCCTCGTTGTTCTCCCTCGTCTATTTCGCTTCTATTTGATTTAATCGTTCGTCTCGTTAGAATTTATTTTAATCGTCGAGTTTGTTCTTTCGACCACTTGACTCTTTCTTTTTATTAAACTTCAATTAGATTATCATGGACTAAAATCTTCGATTTCTTAACTTAGATTTTCATTGACACGCTACTTAACTTTTTATGGTCGACTAATTTCGTCGTATTCTTAAATCAATAAATTTTCGGAGGCTATAAAATTCCATTAATTAAATATAGGGATTTATGTTATCTCTCTAATCTAGCTTCTAGCATTAGGAATTTATAAGTCAATACTAGGGGTTTACATTTATTCACAGTTTATTTCCAATGTATTTCTTAAAAATTCTTCCTCAGGTGCAGGAGTAAGTCGTACGAGAGTGAGTCATCCAGTAGACGAGGCTCAGACAGACGCACGGATTGACTGACAGACGACTTTTATCATATTGTATGGCTCATATTTTGTCATGTGCATATTTTGTATTAAAGCATGGTGTAAATTGTGAATGTAAATACAAGTTTTTGGATGAATGTCTTTATAAAGATGTTTTGATAAAAAAAATTTAGTTTCTAAATCAATTTTTGTAATTGTGGTTTTCATGCTGGAGTTGATTTTGGGATGAGGGCCAGAGGCCTCTGGTAGTTGAGATTAAGTGCTATAGAAGTGTTTTTTTTTTTAAATTGTATTTGAATTTGTAGGGTGACATAGTTCAATAAACAGCCAGTATACTACCGGATTTTCATTAGAAAAATGAAAAAATTTTACCCTTGCCACCTATTAAACGAGCTATAAAACAAGTTAAAGTAAGTTTCGATGCTCCAATGGGATTTCTTTAGGCCAAAGTTAGGGTTCGTTGGAGTTCTGTCGGGGTGCTATGAGGTTTTTCTCAGGTTCAAATGAGAGATTCGGGACGGGTCCTGTCAACACAGATAGGGAAAAATGTTTTGGCTTTTTATTGGTTTAAGCACACAAAGCTTAGTATCATTTCTTAGAAGTTGTCAAACTTTTTATTAAAAGCAAACGATTTATTAGATGCAGAACATACTATTTCCTTCCAATCAAAATCTATAGAGGTCAATCTATTCAATTTAAGAACATGAGAAAAGTGTGTAATAGTAGCAACTAAAATTTTCTCTTAAAAATAAATGTTATGGCTCAAATAACTCACATGGTGTTGACGTCCGGAAACGGTCAACCAGAGATTCTGGGGCCCAGACGACGAACTTGGTAATTAATGGTTGATTAATGAAGTTCTAGGTTGGTGGTAATAAGTTCGAATAAAGGAATGTCGGGTTTTGGTAGTTGATCAGATTTAATGAGAAAATAAAAGAAAAAGCAAGTGAAAGAAAGAAGGAACACCAGGATTTTTACGTGGTTCGGTGGCTGCACCTACATCCACGGCCACTCTGGAGAAATTCCGGCAGAGTGACAGTTCTTTTGTATGTTTTTTGCTTGTTCGTACAGTAAAAATGTCTCCCTTTTTATAGAGGAAGGGAGCTCACAATAAAAAATACAAAAGAAAGCAGTGTAAGTCACTGGCAACGGCTAGTTTCAACTAATCCTGACATTGCCATGCTGCATTAATTATACCTGCAGATGTCCTTACTTCATTTAATGTTTCTGGGTAATTGTGTAAACAGTTTCCAGCGGAAAATCATGGGAGTTGGTAATTCTGACAGCTTGCTGCACACGGTTTCTCATGAGTAGACTTTCTAGTCAGCCAGGTGTATGCTGGAAAGGAGGTGAGGCGATCTGGAGGTCAGCGCGACCTCGCGAGCTCGCAATTGGTGCGACCTCGCGAGCTCCTCGGGCTGAAAGCATTGGCAGGTGACATGCTGAAGAACTGTTGCTGGCTCGCGACCTGGGCGGCCTCATGGTCTGGGCTTGCAGCTGCTGGTTCCAACCTTGGGCCTCCTGGGCCCTTGTTCCTGTTCAAATTAAATAGACATGTACTGGCCCAACTGGGCTGGTCCAGAAAATGGGCATAACATCAAGCCCCCCAGCTCTCTATGCGTTTTGCGGACTGGGAGCTGAACCAAATGCATGACTGGCGCCCATTTTCAAATCTTCTGGTTCCGTTTCAATTTTCGTATTGTAACTGCCAACACGTGGCGTTCATTCAGGCGCTGGAGCCGAAAAACGTGTCTCGAGACCGTACGCATTAAATGCACATGTCTTGTAACTGACAGACGTGATGGCGTGCGACCGGGACTGATGCTCAACCGTTCGATCCTTGACGGTTATACCTTTATGCTGGATCGGATGGCTAGGGGCGGACGAGCTGGCATATATAATCCATGGGTCTCTTCATATTCATCTTTTTGCTTTCCTGATACGACTACAACACCCTTTCTTCCCATTTTTTCCTTCATTTCTACTTCCTCTGGTTTACTGTTCGCCTTCAGACAGACTTCTCGGACTTTGATACTGCAGGGATCAGTCACTGTTTTCAGCAAGCCACTCATACCTCGAACAAGGTATTTCTTCTTTTGCTTTGCTTTTGTGTCGTGATACGGTCCGTTCCTGTGTACGCTGGAGGCGACCTGACTGACCCGTCTCTGGGCCGTGTTTTGTTGCTTAGGACTTTTGACGAAGATGTCCCCTCTTACTGTCTGGTAGGGTACCTGTAGACATAGGGTTAGCCACACATATATTTAGGGTGATAGAGTACCTGACGGGGCCGTGTCTCAGGGGCTTCTCCTGCCCTCTGGAGGCCGAATGTGCGACCTGGCATGTAG